>QFDV01000818.1:12347-53035 GCA_003315845.1 Lactarius trivialis
GGGGGCGCACGTAATAAACAATACAACTTTAAAGTAACGAGGGTGCGGCGCCTGCGGCCAGCATCGCAGGCGAGTTGGGGTATATGCGTGTTTCATGGGGGCGTGAGATAAGATGCGCCTGCGCCTGGTTGAGCCAGGGGACATAGGGCGGGACGGGCGCTAGCGCGTACAGGAACTAAAACGTGAGCGTGCACGGAGAAGACAGGGTGGTGTGGAGGTGCAGAAATAAAAGTAGAGTATCGAGGGCTGGTCGAAAGCAGTAGCTCCCTTGCGAAATATGAGGCCGTCCAACAACTAAAGTAAAAAAGTGCTCTGCCAACCAAAGAGTCATGCGTGTTTCGGGGATCGCCGAAGAAAGTGAGAGCAAAAATGGTGGGCAGGAAAGGTGGTGGTTAATAACCGGGTAGTCGAAGATAGTGCACATAAAAAATAACACTCATTGCTGGAGAAGTGTAGAATATTTTGCACAAGCATACAAAGTCCTTGTAAACCCAGAAAGAATGAAGGGGTGAAAGGGTGAAGCGGTCGATGTCCAGGAGAGGTCAGCGAGGATTATCCTTGGCTTTGTCTTCTGCATCGCTAAGTGTCTCTACACGTACGTCGCGCGACGAGCCGACACTCCGGATATCTCGCCCCTCTTCTGCAAGTTCACGACTGAGTAACCGATGTTCTTTCTGCTCCTGACCCTCTGGACTATCTCCTTCTTCTATCGGACCTGCAAAGTCTGGTTTCCGTAATGCCTTGCGGAACGCGTCTGCCATGATCGCCGCATCGGCACCTGAGAATGGTGTTTCTGAAGAGTGGGCATGGGAGATCATCGAAGAGCCATCGTTGGGCGAATAGACAGATGCGGGATGCGGAGCAACCGATGTTTGCTCCATCACTGGCGATCGTGGCACGCCGCCCGCGGTTGGATCACTCTGGATCATGGGTGAGGCAGAACCGATCGAACCACGCCGGGAGATACGAGCACTCTGTTTGCGCCTTGCACGACGCACGAGGAGGAGGGCGAGAATACCCATAGTCAGAATAGCGAGAAAGCCAAGGACAACTATGACGGCGATTGCCCAATGAGGGAAGTTGGACTGGGAATTGGCTTGTAAGCTTCCAGCCGATTGAGTGGCACTGTTTCTTGAACTGGAGGCGGAAGAAGCCGACGCAGAGGAGGCAGAAGCAGCTGACGATGACGAAGCAGCAGACAGAGATGATGCAGCAGCCAGAGAAGATGTAACTGAATCAGCGACTGTTGTTTCTGGAAGGTATTCGCTGGTCTGTGAATAAGAATGGCGGAAGAGAAAAGACACTCACGAATTGCACTGAATGTTGCCTGGGGAATCTCCGTGCCATCTAACGTCTTGTCCGCGCGAGTGATTACCCAGTAATATGGATATGAGATGGTAGATCCATTGTAGTTGAGACCTCCGTTTACAAACCAAAGGTCGTCTACCTGCCTCGCTAGGGACCCTGCGCGGCCGAAAGGGTTCGTCTCGTTGGTGATACGTAAAACCTCATCGCCTGAATCTGCGTGGAACAGGTATATGTTGACTAGGTTGGTCTGGGTGAGATCAGGAAGCCGGCTATTCCCTTCATGATAGATGAGTAGGGTGAAGTAAAGGGTGAAAGAGTGATACGGACAAACGAATGAAGCCCACTCGTGCTGAGGCACATCTGTTTGTGCGGTGGGAAAACACGATCTGACCGAGTTTGACGAGAAAAACTGGCATTGCTCAAGGGCTTCAGCTAAGGGATGGGGATCGGATTGCGATGTGCATGAGAGCAGTATTGGGGAATATCAGCAGGGACGCGGGCGGGGTGGGAAAAAAAGTCAGGGCGGGGAAGGCAAAGTAAGGAACGGTGAATACGCACCGACGCCAGACTGATTGAAGACCTGCTGCCTAGCGAAAATAACACGTTGTTCTGCAGTGGAGAGGCGGTTAACGCGCCCGGGAGAAACAGAGGAAGAGGGAGTCGCTGCTGGCCATGGAGACTCCTCCGAGGGTGATGGTGAAGACATTAGTTAGCCGAGATGACGAAGAAGGTGGAGAGGGGAAAGGTGAATGAGAACAGAGCGTGAGTTGTGGCGGGGAGCGGGTGGGGAGATAGGTGATTAGACGAGTGACGAGGGCAGCAATTGGGGCAAGGTATGACGGTCGAGGGTTAGAACTACTTTGGCACCAATTGGCATTATCCGGGGAGGAGGTGACCGAGAGTGCCGATGGGACAACGCAAGGCTGCCACTTGCACGGACGGATAAAATGAAGAAAGTAGCGAGACGAGAAAGAGGGTGGCGAGGGGGTTGAGGCGCTTTTAGAGAATGCCGGAGAGCAACACCCACGAGTCGTAGTATGTATACCCGCGGCGCCGCCTCACCCAGTTTATTTATTTATTTAATTTCTTTATCATTCAACACTTGTCCCCACTCTTCCTCGAGCTCTTTAGTAAACTTCCTCACCCCTACAACAACCCCATCTCCCATCCTGGCCCATTTTCCCTCATCATCCGCATACATGTGCACGCAGCCTGGATCCCCCCATTTGAACCGTGCCTCCTCTGCTCGTGCCACATCCGTGTCCACACAAAGTAGCCAGATTGTCGTGAATGGACTGAAATACAATCCTGCCGTTTGTGGTACCCTCCAACCAGACGAGAGATGAATGAACCCATCTTGTCTATCCAACGGCGTGAGGGGTAGTGTGTGTGGAAGTGGATTGGGCGGCTCTTCGCTGAGAATTTTGTAGACGTAACGTGGAAAGACGTCAGTGTCAGCGTCTGTCATGGTGGTCTTTTGGGTTTAAGCAATCAGTTCCCTGTTCCTGTCCTCCACAAGAGTCCCTCACGTGATTTGCCCTTCCCCGTGCACGATGGCCACCATTCCCCCGAGGGAGTACACTATTCTTCTTACTCACCTTCACAAGCCATCTTCATCTCTACCACTTCAAACACACCAGTCCCTCATCTCTCATTTCCTTGCCCAAACTCCGACTCCGACACAACTCACCGCAGCCGTCATCTCTTCCCCTCTCTTCCGATCTTTCGCTCATGCTAAGCTCACCACTCTTGTCACCGCTTTCAGACATGCCGTGCACCTTAGACTCAAGTCTCTCAAAGACGAAGAAACCAGCCTATTTACTAGAGGCATACGACCAAGGATGACTGAATGGGTCCGTGGCCTACTCAAAGGTTTCAAAGGCGGCCAGGCTGTCATCAGGTTCGTCTGCGCAGGAGGCATTCTTCTTGGCCTTGAGGACTTGAAAGGAAAGTCGGGCACCGAGCCCGTAGGCGACAGTGTGAGAGCAAAGACAGAGGACGAACTTATAATTGCTCTCACCGAGATCACCGAATTGTATGGACCCAAAGACACCGCTTGGGAGAAAGAATTTCAGTCAGAGACAGAGCATGGAGAACGTGAGTTGTGCACCTTCCTCTGGTCATTACCTCAACGGATCGAAGAACAGTGGACGTGCTCTCGCTCACCATGTTGTTCGCCGCCCAACTCTTGCCTCACGTTTTCTCCGAACGCATCAAAGTCCTCCCACTTTCTGTAGGTGTCCTTATGCATGTACTTTATACTCCTGACTTTCTAATTGTAGACCCTCTCCTCGTACTTGATGACCACTATCGAGGCCACTTTCTCCTCGGGCACTTTTCTCGCCTCCCTTCCCGTATCCTGTAGCATCACACCAAGTGGGCAACTTTCGCTGACAAGTCCTACGGGACCAAAGCAGCCTTCATTCCCATATGACAGCCCAGGACCGTGGAGCCAATCCTCCCCATTACCGAGCGCACTCAAGGCCGTGACTGGCCCCTCACTTTTTCCTGCCATTCCCTCTCTCTCAGGATTAAGCGCCAGAATTCTTCCGTTACTTGCCGAATCATCTCCCTTAGAAGGTTGGAACACATTAGAAGCGGTCGTCATGCGCCTCCAGAAGCTTGCTAGCAATGTGGAGAATGACTGGGCCCAGAGCGCTCTCGCTAGCATTGACGACGAGAATGACATCGGTGTGTGCCTCACTACTAGGCGCCTTTTTGCATGTGGTTCACCACTAAACATCTCAGTGCCCGATTCCCGAGAGCTTGCTGCGAATATCTGGTCCATTCTCAAAACTCTCCTTTTCATGACAGTTATGCTCTCGCAGTCTATCCTCTCTACCATTACCTACTCCCGTCCTGTGTCGTCTACTGCAGCTTCGCTGCCGACTCACTCCTCGCTAGCCCTATCAACGCTTCGTACGCTCTCCCACCTCTCCTTCGTGATCACCAAGTTCGGCGGAGTCACATCAACAAGCGATGTCGGCTTCGCGGAGTTGAAACGGGTGTTCTACTCGGCGCTGGACGTGTTGAGTGCCGATGTAGAAGCGAGCGAAACATTTGTCAAGAGTCTCAACAACGCTCAAGGTTTGTCCGTTACCCGGTCTTGTCCCGACCGATTCGCTCATTGTCCCTGGTTCCAAGTTTCGGCAAGTTCTAACACCGGGGGCCGTACGCCGAATCCTCTCAGACGCGCTCGGCAAACATTCATCCTCGCGTGCATCGAACAACTCGTCCCCTTGCTCAGCCTCGATACAATCGAAAACGTTGTCTTTCCCCTGTGCCTTCCGTATGCTTGCATCATTCCACTTTCAGCACGCTATTTATGACTTTATTTTAGTCATCTGGATGACCCATCACATCGCGAGACGTACGAGTCTGCGCACTCGGTCGTTCTGGCAGTATTCGCTGCGCATGCACGCCCACAGCCGGATTCGACCACAGTGGCCGGGGTCAAGGGCAAAGGCCCGTCGCGAGAAACCTTCGTAGAGAAGATTGTACCTTTCTACGTACAGTGTCTCCTCGAGGTGCGTCTTGTCATGCTGCACTCTTGGGCTGCTGAGAACGCTGCGTTGCGTACAGAACTCCGTAGACGGAAAGCTTACTACGCCGCAGCTGCGTCTCGCGTTCAGCGCACTTACCAGCAGCGCAAGTGCAAGCACCCCTGCTATGGGCAAGTTCTGCCTCTCTTCCCTCCTCTCTACGTTGTCCGCTCTTTCCGCGAAAGAGGATGCACGGCGTCGACACCGCCTGCGCCTCGTCCTGGTGTCAACATTGTCTGCGCTACCACTGGCGGTATTGCCTGGTGCATTGGCCGCGGTAGCAGACGAGATCAGGGAGTCGAAAAGTGAGGAACGGACCGAGCTGGCCAGGGAAGTGTTCAAAGAAATTATGGAGAACGTGGGAGATCGGGAGAAGGAATATTGTTTGGGTTGGTGGGAGGAGCAACGCGAGGCTTTAGAAGGGAGCGTGAAGTCATCGGAGAAGAGTAAGAAGGGTGCCGCGCTGACGTTGGCGCGTCTGTAGAAAGTTGTAGAAGACCCGAGGACCACAAGGACGCGTCACCTTCGCGTTCCCGTATATATCTTTCGCTTCATCAACCACTCATCATTCTACATACTAATGTCCCACCCTGTGAAACTCTACGTATACGACCTCAGTAATGGACTTGCGAGATCAATGTCACCGCAATTCCTCGGAAGGCAGATCGACGGCATATGGTGACTCTTTGTTTGGCCCACCTAGCAGTGAAAGCTGATGCGGACTCTAGGCACACGTCCGTTGTCGTCTTCAATAGGGAAATATTCTATGGGATGGGTATTCTGATCACGGCTCCAGGACAGTCGCATGTGTGTGCTCTGTCATTGTCATATTACGCGCGAAGAGACCAACGTATGAACAGCATGGCCAACCACTGCAAGTCTTAGACATCGGCGAGACTGCTCTCGACGAGGAGGTCTTTGAAGAATACCTTACGGAGATGAGGGAACACTATACCGCTGACAAGGTATGCCACAAGGTCTGACCCAAGCACCGATCACTCACGCCTTCCAGTATCACCTCTTGGGTAAATCGGTCGGATAATAGCATCAAACTAGTGTCTAATGGTTATGTAGACTTCAACTGCAACTCTTTCACGAATGACTGCATCGGATTCCTGACTGGAGGGTCTATTCCATCATGGATCAAAGGCGCGTCCCCCATATTGCTCGCTCAATGACTAGACAACAGCTGACGCGTGACCTCACCTAGACCTACCATCCGACTTCCTTTCCACACCCTTCGGCGCCGCGTTGCGCCCCACCATAGACGCCATGTTCCGCCGCCCGACAGGTCTCACCCCCCCAGTCCAGCAGCCAAGCCCTGCACCAGCAGGCGTCGCGACAACCCCAGGTTACAGCACGCCATCGACGAGCACGGTCGCGGGCGCGATCCACGTCTCGACGAACCCGGCGTCGTTCCGCAGCCTGCTAGACTCGCACCGCGCCGTCGTCGCTATGTTCACGTCTGCGACGTGCGGCCCCTGCAGGATGATCGAGCCGGTGTTCGAGGATCTCGCGCATGCCAAGAGCGGCGGAGGGAGGGCCCAGGGTAAAGTCGCGTTTGCGAAGATTGATCTGAGCGTTGGCATGAGCGGGGCGATCGCGCGTCAGTATAACGTAGCCGCGACGCCTACGTTCGGCTTCTTCTTGGAAGGGAAGAGGGTATGTGTTTGGCTTCTCGAGTCTGACGACGACGACGATAATGAAAATGCCTCGCAGATTCATGAGTTGAAAGGTGTAAATGCGCCGGAGCTTCGCACTCAGGTTGATCTGCTGTTGTACCAAGCGTTCCCTCGTAAGTCGATCCCGGTTGTGTAGACGTGATACTTGACGGGTTTGTTTTCAGCTCATCCGCACTCATCGTTGAACCTTCCGACCATCACGTCCTTATCCACCGAGCCAATTCTATTCGCCCAAGTGCCGGCCTTGGATACTGTACATGACAAACTCGTGTCCTTCATCGATAGCACGCCGTCCGTGCAAAATCCTACCGTGTTAAAGGACGATCTGGCGCAGACGATGTTCCCCTGGCTGAAAGCGCGCTACGCAGAGAAGTCAAAGGCAACAACAACAGCGACCAGTCCTGAAGTAGTGGCCGCGTTCGGCCGAACAATAACTGCCCTAGTCGCAGAACTGCCTGCCGCTTCCCTGTTCCCGCTTCTGGACGTCTGGCGTCTAGCTATCCTTGAACCGACAATCGCACCGGTCACACTTGCGCCGCTCGTCCAGGTGCTGAGTTCGACCAACGAGTCTGTGTCATCGTCTCCCCGCCCGACGCTCCTTACGTTGCTGCGTCTGGCGACCAACGGCCTCGGCACGTCTATTTCCCGATCACTTCTCGCCTCCGACGTCAGGGCCAGAGCAGCGATAACGGGCGTGCTCGTGCAGACATTGCTTCATCCCGATCGGCTTGTGCGGGTGGCAGCGGCGAGCTTGGGATTCAACGTCGGCGCGTGGGTGCAGAAGGGCCGAGTCGCAAGGGCCGGAGGGGCAGACGCAGTGAATGGCCTCCGCGAAGGAGAAGAAGACGGAGAGTGGGAGGTTGAACTTGTGAGCGCCGTTGCCGAGGCCCTTGCCAACGAGGAAGAGAGTGAGGACGCCGGTGAGTTGAGCCGCCTGGCTCGTTGATCCCGATCTCGGGGGACTGACTTTGGGTTATCGTTATCGTTATCAGTGCATCGGCTGACGGCGACCCTGGCGTTTCTGATCCGACTGTCACCTTTCTATCAGGATCAGTTGGTCCCACTGCTCAGCGTGCTGCAAGTTAAAGAGACACTGGAGGGCAAGCTGTCAGAGGAGGGGAAGCTGAGATTGAAAAAAAAGGAAATCAGGGCGCTGGTGGCGGAGGTGGGGGATCTGTGTATGAGCAGCACATGACCTGTATCCGAGTAGGAATAACATGTGTTCCGACGAGGAGCGTTGCCGGTCGCCGAGCGGAACATCTTTGCAAGTCTCCTCTGCTTCAGCTGGCAATAAATGAGAGCAGATCGTTCACCAGGATGATCATCTCACTCGTCCGTCGTCACTTGCCTCTGTTAACCAGTAGGATCATTTTGGTACGTTATCCCCCGGTACCTCGTGCAGTAAGTCCGATCCCTCTTTAATCCCCACTACCATCTGCGACCTTTTCCATTCCCCTACTACCCTCACCTAGGATACAATGATGCTGAGTCTACGTTCTTATAGATCTCTCTCCCACATATCTCGCCTTTCGGTATGTTTTCCCTTCATTTCTCGCCATGCCTGCACGTAACTGATCTCCGTGAAACAGCGTTCCAGGATGCTCGTTCAACCGCGGTCTGCGTTCTCCAGCTCCAGCCTCCCAGAAGGCTACAAAGCCGACCCGAGCCAAGGCCCAATGCTCAGATACCAGGCCTCGCTGCCCCACCTCCCCATACCACCGCTCTCCTCCACCCTCTCCAAATACCTCGAAACCATCCGTCCACATCTGACCAATGCCGAATACGCGCGCAGCGAAGCTACGGTGCGCGAGTTTGGTGCGTCTCCGCGGGCTGCGGAACTCCAGAAGCGGCTCGAAGCCCGCGCCGCGGAGCCCGGGACCGTCAACTGGCTCGCAGACTGGTGGAACGACGCGGCGTACATGGCCTATCGCGACCCCGTAGTCGTGAATGTCAGCTACTTCTTCCTCCACATGGCGGACCCCGCAATCCAAGACGCACCCAAGCGCGCGGCAACGCTTATTAAAGCCATGCTTCCATTCAGGACGCTCGTGGAGAGGTGCGTGCGGTTTTTGCCGCTTCAAGTTTTGGTCACCTGGCTTACCATCGTGGCGTCATCGTTTAGCGCTCAGCTTGAGCCCGAGAAAGTTCGCGGCGCACCACTCTGTATGGATTCGTACAAGTGGCTGTGAGTTCCATAGTGTCCTTCAGGCATATGATCGTTGCTCACAATTCGTCCAGATTCCACGCTACTCGATACCCCAACGCTCCCTCGGACACTGCCCACAAATTCGATCCTGCCACACACAACCACGTTGTCTTCGTTCGCAACAACAGGTTTTTCGAGGTGCAGCTCGCCCGCGCAGACGGCACCGAACTGAGTGCGGCGGACTTGGAAACGTACGTCTTTTAGCTTTTTCACGTGAAGTGTGGGAACTGATGTCATCTACCAGTGCTGTCGCCGACATTATTCGCCAAGCAGATGCGCACAAGGGCGTTCCATTTGGTGCCCTTACGAGCGATAACCGGGATAATTGGACGCACGTGCGTGACTCTTCCTGCTTCATCGCGTTTGAAGATATTGAAAATTCGTCATAATAGGCACGCAAGCGGCTCATCGAAGCATCGCCTGCCAATGAGGCCGCGCTAGAGCGTATCGACTCTGCAATGGTCATCGTGGCACTCGATAGCTCTACCCCCACGAGTCGTAATGACCTGTCTCGAGAAGCCTGGGTCGGTAACGGTCGCAACCGATGGTACGACAAGCACCAGCGTACGTACTTTCCAAGCAAACCTGAAAACCTTCTAATTCACGACGTATCCTTATAGTTGTTGTCTGGGACAACGGTCGTTCCGCATTCCTTGGCGAGCACGCGTGTGTGGACGGTACTCCCACTCTACGCATGAACGAGTTCATACTCGGCTCCCTCGCCGCAAAGGAGATCGACCTTGGCTCACCGTCACCGAGCAGCTCCTTGCTCACCCCTCCCTCCGAAATCATCTTGACGGCCAACGACGCCGTTCTCGCCGACGTCAAGGAAGCTGAGCAGAACTTTGACAAGCTCGTCGGCTCGCATGACCTCCAAGTACTCCACTACGACGCTTACGGCAAGAACTTGATCAAACAGTTCAAAACATCGCCCGATGCGTGGGCACAGCTCGTGAAGCAGCTGGCATTTTACAAGTTTAAAGGACGACCGGCCGTCACGTACGAGAGTGCGCAGACGCGCAAGTTCCAGCGTGGGCGAACGGAAGTCATTCGAGCAGCAAGCGAGCAGAGCAAAGCGTGGGTCGACGCCATGGTCGACTCTAATGCAACAGTGCGTACCATTCATCCGTTTCTTTGTGTGCTGGTACATGTTTTGCTGACGGGTGTCACAATAAATAGGATGCACAACGCGCCGCGCTATTCCGCAGTGCTGTTTCACGGCATGCTCAGTACGCTGCGTGGGCCGCAGATGGTCAGGGCATAGACAGACATTTGTTTGGGCTCAGGAGAATGCTCAAGGAGGCCGAAGCGATTCCTGAGATCTACAAAGACTCGGCGTTCTCGCTCTCGAGCCATTGGGAGCTGTCGACGTCACAGTTGTCATCCAAGTACCTGGACGGATGGGGTTACGGTGAAGGTTAGCCATTCATCCATGGCAACCGTCGATCGCATCACTAACAATCACACTTCTTCAGTTGTTCCGGACGGATATGGCCTGTCTTACTCGATCGATGATGATTATATTCGGTGGACAATCACGAGCCTCAAGCTTGACTCGGAGAAATTCATGGAATGTCTCGCGGAGGCTGCGACGGAGACCCGGCAGATGATGGAGCGTGCGAGACAGACGGAGAGCATCAAGACGAAATTATAATACCAGTTGGGCCGCAAGCATTGTTATTTCATTATTATATCACTCGGATCTGTAGCAAATCACAATAGAATAATAACACGCTAGAACACCCAATGATCTGCCAGCGAGGAGATGACTTGAACGGCCAAGGCCGTACTCGACCGCGGAAGTCACCGTGTCCTGTACTCGTTCAAGTTCATACACGTTTCACACTTGGCCATTTCTCTCAGTTTGGGACGGTTTGGGAGGCATATCGGCGTATCTGCTCCCGGACGCTACGTTTGATACTACTTCACTGGCTTCACCACTAAAGCCACCTAACAATCGCGAGCTCGAGTCTATTGTTGTCACAGTCACTGTAAACGTTCAACGTTAACCTCAGGACCTTGCTCGGGATAATTTGTTTTTCTGGCCGTGACTCATTCTCCGCTCCGAGTCCGCGGACGAATTGGACTACAATAACAAATCTTGCCTCGAACAGGTAGTATTGAACTTGGACCTGAGAGAGGATGAAGTGGAACTTCTTTCAGTTATAGTGGGGAGAATGTGAGAACGTCGTCGGAAAAAGCAATCAAAAATACAAAAGCTTTCAAGTTGTCGCCGTTCTCGACGTCGTTGTGGGACGCTAACATGTGCTCCGAAGGCGATCTCACCCCCACAAACGCGGATGCGAATGGTGCGATTGTAGTAGGCGCTAGCAATGTTCAAAGCTTCAAGCAAACATTGACTGGCTGGCTGCTGCCACAGTGAGTCGCTGCGCCAGGAATTTGGCATAACTGAGTCAGACCTTGAGAACTTGAATCTTTCATGGAGAACAACCCTGTTGTGTTGGACCAATTCCCGGCGTCATTTTGCTCCCTCACGTGATCTCGCTTAAGATCGCGGCCGAAGGAACCGACCTGACTCATTGGCGGTTGCCACCAACCAACCAGCTCGGAGCACCACTACGGCTGAATGCGACTTTTTGCGGGGCCGAACTGGCTGTGTTGCTAGGCGCTAGCCGCACGGATTAAATCGGATCCTAGCGTGCTCGGCTACGGAACTACTCGGAAAGTGTTGAGGTGTTATAAGGCGAGCCCGTGCCAGGCGGAAATTAACCCACAACAAATAACAAACATTCCTACTCAACAATGTTACCTCTCTCTCCATTCACTGGTACCGTTGCCATGCGGTGTTCGCAACGGGTGTTCATGCCTCTGTTGGTCTCAGCGGCACGCCGTCGAGTGGCGACTGGTGCTGCACCTATTACCCCCACCAAGCTGTCCCCGAATGCGAAGGAAAGCAGGGATGTTCCCCGTGTAGGGACAGAGGGACTCCACATCAGTGCGCAGTGTTGCGGCCAAAATAGGCGGCATCTTTCCTGATTGTTATAAACGCAAGAGGACATGTTACCTCCCCTCAAACCTCCTGAGACACAGCATATCACGGGTGATTGGGTGTTATTTCACCCAGTTTACACCCCGAGCGAGTTGAAAGCCGTTGAAGTGGGTGCAGCTTGTGTGACGTCACCGTTTTTCTAACCATACTACTTGTACAGGTGCTCCACAGGCCACCACAGACGCTTTCTGACAAGTTTGCTTATGGTCTAGTTAGATTGTCCCGGTAAGTGAAGCTCGCCTATTGGGACGCCAGTCTTTTGAATAGTCGTATAGGTGGGGGTTCGACTTTGTCTCTGGTTATAAGCACAGGCCGATCCCACCCGGGTCGAAGATGTCGCTCGAGGAGCTTCGTAAGGGGAAATATGTTATGGACGAAAAGCAGTGGATGACCGTACGTTTCGAGTCGTCGTCCCCTCCCGTATGGTCTATTGATATCTTCTCCACCAGCGAATCCTATTCCTCGAGTCCATCGCAGGCGTACCCGGAATGGTCGCGGGCACTCTTCGCCACCTCAAGAGTATCCGTCTTATGGTATGTCTCACTCACGGACTTTGTTGTTCTCTGCTGGATCTCGCCGGTTAGCGTCGCGATTCGGGCTGGATACACACCCTCTTGGAGGAGGCTGAAAACGAACGCATGCATCTGATGTGCGCCGGCTCAATGTTTTGTTCCCGCTTCTCTGCTCTGATTACACGAGTTCACAGGACCTTCTTCACCCTGCGGGACCCTGGCATCGCCCTCCGCGCGCTCGTTCTCGCGGCACAAGGCGTATTTTACAACATCTTTTGTACGCTTCTGTCTGTCGCTCCTGCAGTAAAAGGCCCGATTGTTCACACCATTAGTCTTTTCATACATCGTCTCTCCCAAGACCTGTCACCGTTTTGTTGGTTACCTCGAGGAAGAGGCTGTGAGGACGTATACGCATGCTATCGAGGAGCTCGAGAGAGGACATCTTCCCGAGTGGTATGTTTAACTTTCGCGCTCCCTCACCCCGCAACCCGGTAAACTAACTGAACTGCTGGGAATTAAGGGAGCATAAGGATGCGCCATCCATCGCCAAAGACTATTGGCGTCTTGAGGAGAACGCGACCATCAAGGATGTGCTTTATGCTGTGCGCTCGGACGAAACCACACACCGCTTCGTCAACCATAGCCTCGGTAATCTCGAAGATACCGACGTGAACCCATTTGCGATACGCGAGCCCGACATGCATACGAAAGGCAAACACATCGAGTATGCTCTTCGTTCTTTACGAGATCGATCGATCGCTCTCTTACATTCCCGTAACAGATTCACTCGCGAGAAAGCAGCAAAGTATGTGAAAGACGCCGACAACTTGATTCAAAAGCACTCTTCCGACTCTTAAGTAGAGTGCTTTGCGGTTTTTCATTGTTATTCCTGGACTTTGGTGTTTTCATTTATTTTTTTACGTTCAGTTCGACATACATTACACGTGGCCGGCAGACATGATCTGGACCGCTGTCCCTACCCCCGAACAAATTCATAGCTAATGATAATACCTCACCTCACTTCAGTCACCCCGGCTTCATCACCTCCATTGGTACAGGCATTGTGCCTTAAACATAACTCCTAAAGCGTAATTTGGTTGTCCGACAAATTTCTCTAGGCGGCACCGGACACTGGGTGTACTAACCTGAAGAAGTTTGAAAGTCTGCCGCAATAGCCACTCTTCTCGAGAGCGCAGTCGGTGGGACCCCTTATTCCTCAAATCCGTCAATCTACAGGATAATCATCTGCTTAGTATTCGAGTCTTCTCGCGCCTGTTACTATACCAGCTATGGGGAAATTCGGCGGGGAAATCGGCCATGTATTTCCGTACTTCGCCGCAGGGCCCTTCTAACCCACCTCGACTCGGTTCTTTCCACCCTTCCTAGGCTATCCCCTTATCTTCCAGCGCCCACATCGTTTCCAAAAAGCATGATTTACCCTTGCTCAGGTCTGTCCGAGACTCCGAGTATGTGACCGAAGCAGACAAGGCCGTTTGCGTAGCATATTGCTCGGTTATCGCCTAGATTCACTGCGTTTCAGGCTCAGTTACTTGAGAAACGTCCTTTCCCCGTGCCAGTGGGCGACTTCTCCCTCCTCACCAACGAAGTCCCTGCTATTTTCATGACGAACCATTATCTCGGTCTCAGTCCGACGTGAAACCTTCGCGTCGTAACTAACGCGGGGTTACTGACTCGGAGCCAAGCAGGGTGGGGTCGAGTGTGCACTGGCAGGGGGGATATGACCACTTGTACTAGCACGTGGGTCCTCAGTCGTCCATCCACAGGCACTCCGCGGGCTAGTTGGCCAGTGATGAAAACTCATGCGCAAGCACGGGGTTTCATCGTGCCCGATCGGCCTCGACTTGATACGGCCTCGACTTGATAGGCCTGATCCCTTAGGAAGACCCGACGAAGACTACTCCGATTTTGCTCACGCGCAGCTGCTTTTTGCCGCATGACTGGTTCTCGGACATGCTCGCAAGAGAGGCTCGACATTGTATCATCTCGCGCGTCCATACACTCTTATTGCGTGCGCGGTGCAGTACACGCTTCTTATTATCTTTCTCATGGCGGATTGCTGCGACGAAGACTCTTGATATGCAATCCCTCACAGTGATTTCACTAGCGGTGTTTTCCCTAGAATGAGAGCGGCAAAGCCATTCAGCGGGTTTCACTCTTGTAGCGGTTTCTTCTCGCCGCGCGCAGGATCTGAGGGTATTCTTTCTTTGCAGTCAGGACTTGTATTTTTTCTCTGGCGGTGCACAAATAGAGCAATCCAGCTACACTGATACACACGGAACAACTGTGCTTAGTGAAGTCTTGGTTTAACTGTCTCTTATCCCGGACTTTCAGAGCTACTCGGAAATGGTGATAGCGTTGCACTGGCAGGCGGATGATCCTGATCTTTCGGCACACGAACGATAGCGGTTTAGTAGATTAGATTATTGGGTGCTATATATATATGGTATGTGTCTGTTATTTATCCATCGCTACGTGCAAACAATGCTCGTCATCGAGTCATCCTGCATTCTGAGTCGAACGATCGACTCGGATTATATATATAAACGTGGTACGGGGATCACCTCGCACCAGCCTTTTCTCTTTCCTTCCATCGCAGGTCAGCGATATTGATATTTCGTCACTCTTACCTGAATCCACCCTTACATCCCTCTTCTACAGTTACCTTGCCACTCAGCGACCTAAAGACCCTCTTCCATCGTCGCCTTAAAACATAAAATTGTGTAAAATGCCAAACAAATCTTCAACGTCGAACGCGAGTGCCTCTGCGTCATCCGGGCCCAAGTCCAATTATGCGTATACCAAGCCCTACGGTGGCATGCAGGGATTCATGCACAGTTACGGGCTGAAGATGTATAATGATGGCGACCTCGAAGAGGCGAAGGCCATCCTCGATGGCTTCAGAGCGGACGATGTGGCCGACGCAGCCGCTGCGGAGGCAGAGAAATCCAACAGCAAGTGAATGAAGTACAACTTGGAAGGGAGTTGTCGAAAGTGCAGTCAGTCAGGAGTCAGTCGAAACATGGGACGAGGATGGTGCAACTTGTGTTAGGGGGGTTTACGTTTTTGTATGTCACCGAGCCCGGGAATTGGTCTTTCGCTGAAAAAAGCGAACTTTAACATCAAATCCACGCGACGGGGTCACGAGAGGACAATGGGGACTTGTTCAATGCCACCGTGTTTTCTGCTTGGTTTTCTGTACATTGTGGCACGTGATCGCGTAAGCACCCAATGCGGGAGCCGGCGGGAGATAGGAGATGCTGAAACTGGCGTGATATGTACGGGAAGGTATGGCCTTGAGCATCACCGGGGCGTCCGGCGATAAACAAACTACATGGCTGAGCGCCGCAGCGCCATCAGGTTGATGCTGCCTCAAGTGCTGCCTAAGATCGCCGCATGATCATGATAGGTGACTGATAGGTGGGACACTGGTGGGACCCGCCTTTATTCGGCCCGGTCTGTATAGTCTGGAGTAACCGAAGAACGAGGAAGAACGAGGTGCACGATGCAGGGAACCCGGTAATCATGGGATGCGAGTACTGTAATGGAAGCGCAATGCATGGTGCCAGAAGCGAAGGAGGTGGTGGGGAAATCTCGGAGGCGAAGGATATCGAATCTCAGTGTCTGGTACTGTATCTGCTTAAGATCCGTTTCTGAAACACTTCTATGAATTCGTGCCCTGCTTTTTCCTCAGCGTCCGCGGGCGCAACATTACAGTGCAGGGGCGCATGTGGGTTTCAATTTTGGGGTGCGGTCACTGCACCGGTCACTGCATCCTCCGTGCGGTAGCCGACTATTGGCGCCGAAAACGCCGTTTCGATGTCTCTGACTAACTGCCAACTTGAATGGTTCGAAGTTTTAATTATTACTCTGTACGTATGCTGTTGCAAAGTCATTCGTGATCCCAACATCTGTGGGCGGAAAGTGACTCCACTCGCGTCTATTCAAGACCCCACTCCTTTCTAAGAATGTCTGCAGCCTGGATAACCCCGTCAGACTGTATGTGATCCGTGCAAGTTCCGATCTCACCTTCTCTGCGATCGCGTAAACTGTAGATTGGATCGCTACGCCAGTCGTGAGCGGTATGACACTCGCATCAACAACGCGAACGTTAGTCAGCCCGTATATTTTCATTCTTGGGTCAACAACGCCTGAAAGGTGGTCAGAATTTCCGAAAAGAGCGAGTGGGAACTCCTTACCTCCAAGACTGCGTGGTGCCATCGCGGTCGTGCCTACGTAGTCTCGTCAACATATCGTTCGTGTCGTCCTCTAAGAACAAAGCCTCACCTAGTGGATGGTTTGTCGTCTGGATATGGCCCGTTCCGTGGTCAGAGTCGACAAGCCTCAAACACAAACGACACATACCCGCACAGCGGTCTTCACAAACTTCTCCCATTCGTCATCTTGGAGAGATGCCGGCGGAGTAATCCACTCATCGATGAGGTCGGCCAGAGGCTTTGTCTGAATCCACTTTCGGAGAAACTTTGCTCCATGATAGAGAACGTCGAAATCTACAAACAAACCCATGAGTGAGGTTGAAGACGACTGCGATGACTCCATTACCCCAATGCAGGTCAGCTATCCGGGGATCGATAATAGGCTGATCATCGATGTTGGTGCTGTTGATGTGCTAAATGGAAGTCGATGTCAAAATAGGCGCAACATCACAATTTGCGGACAACTGACAACTGAACCCTGCCCAAAGGTATGCTATTGTTAAAGGAGAAAATCAACATGACATCGCACATATGAAGAAAGAGAAGTCTCTTACTTGTTGGATAGCCACGCCAGTCAGATAGTTCTCCCCTGGTTTTGGTGGGCTGAGCACTCCGCCGCTCGGCACGACGACAATTTCCACCCAGCCTTCTTCTCCATCGTCTACAAGATCCTTGAGATGCCGATATTGGGCTTCTTGGAGTGGCGTTAAGGTTCTTTGAGCCAAATCCTGATCCAAAGAGGCGCGCATTGCTTTGAATTCGGAAGGGGTGGTCATGGACTGTAACGTGACCGTGCCAATGTTCCCTACAGAGTAGGTAAAAACGCCGGCCTGGTTTGTTTCACTACAGCAACACGTTAGGCGCGCAGCAGTGTACGCATCAGGATGACTCACAACAGCGCTTGCTGTTCTGAGGTGAACGTTGCGTTGGCAAGTGAGTCTTGTCATGGTTATCAGACCCCTCATTTAGAAGTTGCAAATAGATAAGGTCATACCAAGGGTCATGATGCCGGGCTTGAGCTTGAAATCAGAGAGCGTCACGGGGTGATCTTGCAAGTTCTCCCCAACCTCGGGCAAGTCCATAACGACAGGAATACCCAATCTCTCGAGAATCGTCCTGTTGCCAACGCCTGATAATTCAAGAATCTGAGGTGTCTTGAGAGATCCTGTCCTGCATCAGGATCATACGAATCACGAGTAAGTCAAAACAAGACCCCACCCGCAGCCAAGACCACTTCTTTCGAAACCGCAACGGTATACGTTTTTCCATCGCTCTGAAATTCAACCGCTTTCGCCTTCCTTCCATCGAAGAGTATTTTACTCGCCACGGCATTCGTGACTACGTATAAATTATCACGAGTGCGAGCTTCGGCGTCAAAATACGCAGAAGCAGAGTAGCTCCTCAATCCGGTACGAGGGTCAACCGTGCGCGCCACTCCTTGTGCGGGCATGGACAAGTCAGTGCCATCATCTGGGTTCGCATTAGGAGCAATGCCGGCGGCGGCAACGACCGCATGAGCGGCAGGTACGTCGAGGTCAGTCAAGAAGTTGTTGTAGGTGATTTGTACAGGACCGCCAAGCCCGTGAACATCCCCAAGGGACTGCTCCTGGGCAGAAGTAAGTCCAAAAAGCGCCGGATTTGACGCGGATGGAGCGGTCCAATTTTCTGAGCGCGTGAAAAACGGTAATAGCTCCTCGAATGTCCACTCCTCTCCATTTCCGAGGCTAGTACCCCAAATATCATAGTCAGCGCGTGACCCACGTTGCCAAACCAGACTGTTGATCGCAGACGATCCTCCAAGGACTTTCCCTCTAAAGATCAATCCCGATAAGTTATGTTGTTTGTTCAAGGAAGGGAATAGACTGTACACACCGGGGATATTGGAGCACGAGGCCGTCCAGACCGGGTTGTGGGACGCTCTCAAAGCACCAATCGTACGTTGGGTTTCCAATGAGCGTGCCCACATTGGCATTCCCGAGGAGGTTTCCAGCAGTTGGCACGTTGATGAGCGAGTCATCAGGGAGATACGGGCCTGCCTCGATGACACCAACGCGGAGTGGAGCGGCGTTCTTTGATGTTGGTGGAGCTGAGAGGCGATTTGCTACGACGAGGCCAGCTGTACCACCGCCAAGGACGAGAACGTCGAACTCGAGCAAAGCAAAATCTGCAGCTGAGTAAGTTGAAGATGAGCCGGAGCTCTCGGAGATTCCTGAGACTGCAGCGACGAGCTGTGCGATGAGGACGGAGAAGGTAATCACACGAGACAAAGCCATGTTGGATGGATGGAGTGTTTGCAGCTGGCGAACATGATTAACTCAAGAGGTAATGTATTTATCATAGCGCAGATGTAACTCGGTCCCGATGAGGGAAGAGAAGAAGAGTATACTGGAGTCGCCAATGATTTGGTCATAGTTCGGGTGAGAAACGAGAGACGCACGCGCTAATAACTATTAGGCCGATTAACAGCCTGTTCGGTTCAATCACTCATCTCTTTTTTACGTTGACTGGTTCTTTGTTCGTCAATATAAAATACTGATTTGCCCTCTCTGGTCTCTTTGCCCAAACATGTCGTCTTTCTTTTTCTCCCTTCCTGGCACCCGGGTCGCTTTCCAACTTAGCCAGAGTGCGAATGAGAACAAAATACTATCGCTTGGCATCCTTCTTGGCCTCGTCGTGCTCTACGTGGCTCACTATGTCTCTAGTCCTTATCGAAAGCTGCCCCCAGGCCCACGGGGTTACCCGATTATAGGGAACGTGCTCGAGCTTCGGTCCCAGCAATGGCTCAAGTTCACAGAATGGCGAAAGCAGTACGGTTGGTGGATCTTTTCGACATTCCTTCTCTCCACTCTTAACTTTATCGGCTCAGGCGATGTTATCTATCTCAACGCCGCCGGTCAGCCCATGGTCATCCTCAACTCTCAGAAAGTCGCTGCCGATCTCCTTGATCGACGGGCCGGGATATACTCAGATAGACCCCGTAACATTGTCGCTTCAGACATCATGACAGGTGGTCTCCTTGTTGTATTCACCCGATACAACGAAATGTACGTGCTTCAGATTGGGTCTTTCCTTTATATCGACCTTCATTACCAGCTGGCGTCGGATGCGCAAGGCTGCCCATGAGGGACTCAACAAGGGTCTGGTCAAGGATTTCCATGGGACACAAACAAAAGAGGCTCTCATTCTCGCTTCTGATGGACTGAATGACCCTACGGAATGGGATAAGCATCTTCGCCGTGCCGCCGCGTCAATGGTTTTGTCGGTTGTTTATGATCAACCTACCATAAAACCCGGGCAAGATCACAACGTCAAGCTTATTAATGACTTCGTCCAGCGTCTCACTCGTGCCGCTTACCCAGGAGCTCACCTTGTCGAGTTCTTCCCATGGATGCAATATATTCCTAGCAGGTTTGTGTTCTCGATGTGTTGAATCCCTTATTCGGCACCTGATCCGATCAAGGTTTGCGACGTGGAAACGAAACGCCGAGGATTGGTACAGGCAAGACTCTGCCATGTTCGAAGGTCTTTTCAACTCCGTTCATATCAACAGCGTACGAACACGACTAAATTTTTAAATCATGGCACATTTTTTAACCTCTTTTCTCCACAGGTAAAGGGAGATGACCGCCCTAGTCTCTGTGCCACATTGATTCGCGATGCGGATCGACACCAGCTGTCCAATCGGGAAAACTCGTGGCTGGCCGGAACTATGTAGTACGTATATGTTCTGTGTATATGCGGTCGACTTGCTAAGTTTATCCCTCCCATCAGTGCCGCCGGCGCAGAGACAACTTCCGCTGTGATGGCCTGGTGGACGCTCGCGATACTTGCGTACCCCGAGACACAAGCCAGAGCACAGGCAGAGCTCGACGCAGTCGTGGGCCGTACACGTTTACCAACATTTGCAGACTACCCTCACCTCCCTTACATCCGTGCTATGGTCAAAGAAGCCCTACGCTGGCGCCCTGTTGATCCAGTCGGGCTGCCCCATCGTTCCATTGAAGATGACTGGTACGAAGGCATGTTCATCCCGAAAGGCACAGTTTGCATCGCCAACGTTTGGCACCTGAACCGCGACCCGGATATCTATGGCGAAGATGCGGCACACTTCAACCCCGCGAGACATCTCGACGCCAAAGGTGAAGTTGCTCCGGGTCCACCTGACACAAAAGAAGAGAGCCACGTCACGTATGGCTTCGGTCGTAGATTGTGTGTGGGTCGTCATGTGGCGAACAACTCGCTATTCATCGACATTGCGATCCTACTTTGGGCGCTCAAGATCGAGCGAAAGAAGGACGCCACAGGAAAACTTCTTCCCTTGGATGTGGATGGATTCGTGGAAGATGGTCTTGTCGTGTAAGTGTGACTTACCGTGCATCCCCGAAACGAGGTTGACAGTTATCATCAGTCGCCCTGTCCCCTATGAGTGCGACATCACAGCGCGTTTCCCGGAAGCTTCCTCGCTTCTTGCACACGAGATTGAGCTCCATGGTGACGGTTTGTGGGCGTAGTTTATTTGGTAGAAATCATTTTGTACACAATTGCTTACCTCGTTTCCATTTGAGCTTGGTACACGATGACGTCATAGCGCCTGACTGTGAATGGACTACTACATGAAGGTGGCACGAGTGGCATCTGAACCCACGAGCCTGGTTGCTTCCCTCCTCTCATCATGGTCACGTCAGACGTAGAGCTGAAGAAAATCCACACCTTAAACCGCTTTTTTTTGGGTCCACTCCCTGAACGCGTCGTATCAGACGCGCAACATCTTGTTACGAAATCTGTCAACAGGTCTCGTGGCTTCTTCAGTTTCACCCAGGCCCAGCAGTCGCCCTCTGACACTGATGAACCTGTCGAGGAACTCATTGATCAATATGCTTATGCGTTCTACTTAAAGCTCGGTGGATCAGAGGAGAACTGGAATGAAGAACAAGAAAGTTATGTGAAGAACGAGATGTTGAGAAGGTGGAAGGATTCAGCTTGGGGGGGTCTTTGGCGCAGGAGGAGGGAGGACTCGGATACCCCCCATGCACGTTGGGTACTGCCACATGATACTGGATTTTTCCAAGTTGGAGAGTTCCTGGGTCTTAACACTTACGCAGAGCCAGCTTCTCGCGGCACCGTGACACGGTTAACCCCTGGCTCATCCACTTGGACAGGTCCATCCATTTCTCCCGTCTACTTGAACGACCCTTCGATGGTGACCAGAGATTCCTTTATGACGGCTCGTTCTCATGTCAACCCTGAGCCCGCAGCAGGGCCGTCTCAATCGTTGTCTCTCCCCCTAGATGCATCCGTCTCTTCTGATGGAAGTTGTGGTATTCACGATGTCACGTCTACTACCAACCTCATATCGGTCAAACCATCGGACCGACCTTCGGAAAGACATCGCACTCGCACTGGCCCGACTGACGCAGTGCCTATTCTCAAGCCTGCATTGAGAGCACGTGCCCTTACTCAAGCAAAGAGCGATGGCGCCATTGATGGCACTACTACCAATGCGACTTTCGGCCTCTCCTCAGACTCGGGTAAAGGCAAAGCGAAGAAGGCCGTCCGACTCCCTTCCGACCCCCATCTTTTTGACACCCCAACTCTTCCTCCACCTTCCGTCTCACCGGATGAAGTTTTAGAACGTACCGGAAGCGAGTTACACGGGACGAGTGCTGCAACGGAAGAGAGACTCCGGGCAACAAAATACGCGTCGCTCGAGACACCCGACGAGTATGATGACGCGAAAATGAAAGGTGAGACAATTCATTCCGCCCTGCCATCATCATAAGTCTTGTCAGTCAAACCTGGCTCCAGACAGGATGGTAGTTCGCGTCGCCTACTGCAGGGATGGGTCTCCGGGACCCAACTTCGATGAGACGCAGAACCGGTCCGCTCGGAATTTGCAATACGAAGATTGGACCGAGTTCATGGTTGTCTGGCGTCATGATCGATTGGAGTTGTACGACGACCATGTGTGTGCACCTTGCCCCGCGGGTCACTCTCCCAGCCTTGACGTATCCCCCCTCAGCGATTGCCTTGTAGAGAATGGTTCGCAGGTCACAAGCATCTCGCCTTCGTCGTACCCCTGAAGAACGCGCGGACGAAGCTTTCTCTTTATTCCTTTACGGACATGTCATTCTGCATCATATGTCCTCCTGCATCTCTGAACTACGGCATGAAAACACTTCTTCCTTTTCAACGCAGGACAGGCACCAATGTCTTTGTATTTAAGGCACGGTGCCGTTCTCGTGCTATAGATTGGATTTGGCCCTTATGGTGCGTCAAGCCCATACTTCCGAAGCCCTATTCCGGTCTCACCTCCCATGGGTAGGCGGGATCTGGGCGGCACACTTCCGCCGTTTATTGAAGTTCGCTCGCCTGTTCTTGACACCCGGATGAAGATTGACATCCCTGAGAGCGCTGATTACTCCATTTTCAGTTACGACAATCTTGTTGCATTATGCATGAAGACATTGAGCACAGTCCAAGACTGGGATGTCATCATTAAGAAACGTCTCGCAGAAGGTGCGCGCATGGAACTTGCCTGGCGTCTCGACACGAACCTGGATTGGGTACGGTGGCTTGATGACATTCGCGGCAATCCTCGCACCTGGGCAGTACTGGCGGGCTTGGCACTCAATCAGGTAATTATATTCGATCGGATGCAATTTATGTTGGTCATAGACGCTGTCACCCCTAACTTAGGCAGGGAGAGCCGCCCACCTCGAGGTACGCTTATCCGAGCACATGCCTTCGCAAGTGCATATTAAAGATGGCCACCAATTATTCGAGCCGCCAAGTGTCGAAGGCTACGTTTCACGTGTCAAGCCCGGATCAGGTACCCGCGAGGAGTTTTACCTAACTGTGCACAATGGCTTGCTATTCACGCTCGCCCCTGCGAATGCCCACGCGCCAAATCCACCTGGAGTGATTCCCGTACCTCAGGACTCGGACCGAGATGCTCGAGACGCATTACGTCAGGAAGAAGTCCGCAGAGGTGCTGCGCAGGTTATAGCTGCGCGTGGGGTGCTGGATTTGCGATCCGTCGTTGCAGTGCGGCGGGCGTTCATGCCTGTTCTGCGCCCGAATGAGCATGTACATGCTTCTACTCAGCCCGAAATCGAGGAAAACCCTCATTTCGAAGAAGAGGAGGTACGTGAAGAAAGCGATACCCGAGACGTCGGCGGGCATGCAGGGCTTACGGGCGACGTGCATACAATGCGCATGCGGAGATGCTTCGAACTCCTTATGAAGTCTGGACATGTCATTCGGTTTGAGGTGCGCCACATTAAACAAGTACACTCTCTCATGGGCTGAGGCCGAACGTGGCAGACTTGGTCTGCTAAAGTGGCAATAGAGTGGATTGAGCGCCTTCGTGCACTCATTCGCTATTGGACGTTACGTCATCTCGTGGACACCCGACAGGAAATGGACGTTGTACATTTTGCCACAGGTCGACCGCGCGTTACGCCGCAACGCTTGCGCCACGAGGAGGACGACAAGGACCGTCCACCAGAACCACAGTCGAACCCTGCCGTTGTTCTACCATACCTAAACTCAATCTACCACCGGTGCGTTTACGAAGGATGCCGGCCAATCGTCAAAGCAGGACGAATCTTTGTGAGACAGGGACTTCACGGGAGATATAGGTGTGCATTGTATTCTCTTCACACTTTCGAAGGACTTAGGCGAGCATCCACAGGTCGGTGCAACTGTTCCTCGTTGACAATCAGCTAGTGCAGTTTCATATCAAGCCAAAATCAACGAACTTTCCTAGACGGGGAAAACCTGTTTCTTTGCTCGACGCATACGTCGTGTCGGGGGTGTTCGCGGCTCAGGCGCTGCCCAAGGGACAATACAACCCAAACAATCCCGTTACTCCTCGACGCTACGCAGACGGACTTGAGAGCGACGACTCTGAAGAGAATATGTTGTTCACGGTGTACTATGTGCCGCGCAGGGTGGCGCAAGCCGAGAAGGTCCCGTCGCTGAACGCAGCCAAGAAGGTGTTGGTCTTCCGTTGCCGGAGTCGGGTCGAACGAGATGTGTGGTGTTGGGCGATAAACACGGATATCGAGAGGCTGGCACGGGAGAGGAGAGACAGGGAGGAGTTGAAGAAGGCAGGAGCACCGATCCCACTTCGAACGGACGAGTAGGCTTACGAGAGATAGATAACCTACTGTATGAAATACAGTACGTGTACGCGGTTCGTACCAAGGTTTGACATTCGGGACCGGGATAAAGGTTTTAGTCTAAACACTCTCGTACACTTGTTCTCAGTGCCTGGCGTATACCTTGTCCTGGATTGGTCCCCTGAGGCGATCCGACGTTATGGAATCTCGTACTCTTTTCCAGGCCCTAGACATGATCATGATCGTGATCGAATTTCTCCCACAGAGTCATACAGAACGGTTCAGACTGCCCAATAAAAAAGCCCTTGTATTGATTAACCGGAGATAGGGAAAACCGGACCAATCAATGCAAGCAGGGTCCTAAAAATGGTGATGTAAGGGAGCTATGGAGGTGACAAGTTTTGTTGGGCTGGGGTGACCGAGGACGGGCCCTGAGGTAGATTTACTATATTCTGCCTCATGACTTCGGTTTCTTAGCTGGGACCGACGTTTTGAGACAATTCATTGGACAGGCGAACGGATACTCACCTCCGTACCTGCTTCTCGCTGTGGCTCTTCCCGCAACGCCTCCGAGGTCTGAAGCACCACGGACGAGTTTGTAGCTATGACCAATAGACTGTCAGGGACGGGGCTAAACCCTGGAGGACTGGGCAGCCCACCGGACACCAGGAAGATCTTGTGCACGGCCTCCCCTGACCAGCACCACGCTATGTTCCTGTAGATTATGGCCCTCTCCTGGAATGTACGCCTGAAGAACTTTCCCCGACGTGAGCCTCACACGGGCGACTTTGCGCTTGGCTGAGTTTGGTTTCTTGGGCTTCGCCGTGAACACCTGCATCACGATGCCCTTCCGCTGGGGATTGACGTCTAGGAGGGGCGCTTTTGATAAAGTTTTTCGCTGTGGACGTTTGCGGCGCATGGCTTGGTTGAGCGTTCGGAATGCAGGCGCGGTTGAATGGAATGTGTTAACGAATGCAGTAGACGTGGACCACGCCTGAAATACGGATGCTGTTGAGCGAGAGGGGAAAGGCGTCCATGATAGAGACGGTCGGGCGATGGCTCTGAGAAGGGAGAACATGCTCGTTCGGTGTTCGTCGTCGCGTCGAGAGTTGCTGGCGCGTCGGAGTTTGCCGACATTTCATTACGCGACGCGGGCTCTCTCCACGCGCAGTGAACTCATTACTGTAAAGTCTACCATGCCACGCTACAGAAGACGCGCCGTTGAAGCCATGTCTGATCATATCGAGGAAGATGATGATGCCACACAAAATCAGGATGTTGACGCGGTCGACGCTGACGAAGATGAAGATGAACAGCCCCGCCCTCCTCGAAGAACTCCCGGCCGCACGGCGCGAGGACGGTCTTTAGCCTTGAAAGGGGCCTCGCGCGATACGCCGATCCCTGAACGCGACGATCCCGATGACGCACAAGACGGGGTTGCCGCTTTTGACGAGGACGCGTTCGGGAATAAGCCACTGAATCGGAACGATGGACAGAAACTGCATGGAATGGCCTCGGATTGGAATATGATCAGGACAAACTTGAAAGAGAGCGCATTTTCTCTCCTGACCGAGGTTTCTACCGCTGTCGCCGAGTATGCGGAGGAAGATACCGTCGAAAAGGTAGTCTTGTTTGGATCTTTCCCTTCTTGCGTGCTGGATGGAACCTCACTCGGATTCAGGAATTGGGTAGATTGGACGGATTTATGAGAGAACTCGTCGATATTGACACGGAAATTCGGTCACACGAACAGACCTTGAAAGACTTGCACCAACAAGTTGTTGCAGGAGATGAGATCGTGAGTGATCCCCATGCATCTCCGTTCTGTCGACATGCTCAACCCCCTCAGAGTGATATACTGGAGCGTTATCAGGTGCAAGTTCAGGAAAAGCTGGACGCGCACAACAAGAAAACTAGTAGGCAGAAGTATGCGAAGAGCGATGCGTATGCTGCCTTCAGGCAGTCAATCTATGTTGGGCATGATTCCTTCGGTCTGGCAATCGCGTTCCTAATCCACACATCCTAGGAAGTACAACACCCGAACGAGGCAATGCCGCCTGTCGTGGAGTTCTTGCCTCGAGGTCTGTTGGCGCACTTTAGTAGTTGGTTGTGTCGGTGGCTGACCTCGTGGATCAGAGGAGGGAGATCACAGCGATGATGACGAAGACGATATTCAAGTGGGCGGTGTACTCCAGGACTTCAATTGTCCGATAACTTTGACTCCGCTTGTGGATCCTCAAACATCGTGCGATCTCCTTGCTATGCCGTCAAAGATCTGGTCGCTAAACATTTCTCCTCTAGGACCGTCTGTCAGCACTCGTTCTCAGCCCAAGCTATTCTTCAAATGCTAGGTCCCAATCGATTTACGAAGAAGAGGTGTCCGGCTTCTGGCTGTAATCAAATGATTTGCCTCGACGACCTCAAGCCAAATAAGGAGTTGGAACGCAAAGTGAAGGCCAACCAACGCCGGGCACAACGGAGAGAGGAAGATCTGGATGCTGAGGAGATAGTAGAATGAGCCTCGTGTAGATGTAAGGCAAGATGGGCTATCCTTCTCGAGCGGTGCAGTATGGGTACTGCCACCAAGCTCTTCTGGAAAATTCGTCTTTGCTGTGTTCCACTCGCTGCCCCCACGCGACTACCTCACCTCTTGATCGCAGCATATCTCTTGTGATCCATTGCTGTGGCTATGATAGTTTACACGATTGGCTTCCCCAGACCCCCGAAACTCCTTCAAAACATTCTCCTTTGACTTGATATCAAAGATCATGACGCTCACTGCTATCTCACGCTGTCCAAGAGGGAATAATGGCGCCACGTAAGTCCCGATGTCAATCGATGACATTAAGGCCTCTCTTCTGGCGCTGGACCGGAAGCGTAGCCTCGTCTTAACAGCGCAGATACTCGACCACCCCGCGAGATAAACATCATTCCATGAGGCACCGGTCCGCTTATCTTGCTAACCGGCAGGAGTTGAGTTGTGTGTTCGGTTAAACACTCCTTAATTAATCGCTCCGTGCACAGACACGGAAATGGTGGCCTATTATGGTGCTTACTGGTCAGCTTCTACTGCACGTTGTGATGGGTGGAAAAGACTTTGCGTTCTGTGCAGGATCACCTTCACAAAGGCTGAGCCAGCGCGCTAGTTTGACACTGGAGTCCCCGCCAGGTGCCTGGTTGTACCTTTTCGAAAAAAACTCGTTTACGTTGTATGCGGCTGCCATTTTAGGTACGAATCCCCGGCGCCGACCGTGGCATTGCCCCAACTTTCGTACGTTGCTTTCATGGGCTGGCAGAGGAAATGCTGCGCTAAATGGGCGTGAGGTTAACACATGTAGCACAGTGAATGCTGAATGGTCCTGAGACGTTCGGGTTATCTAGGCACCACCCCCAACCAGTCCCCAAATAATCTTCATGGTCAGCTATTTGCGGGAATAATGAGATATACAGGAACGACAATAATGACATTGCTGTCGCCGCAACTCGCTGTCCTTTGTGGAAAGCGCCACAGGCCAGGGCAAACTTTGTTTTGATGAGAACGAGCCGAGCCCCGAGCCTGTTTTGACTACTTAATTGGTACCTTCTGATCCTTCCCCCTATGTCCGCTTCGAGTATATATATAACGTTTCTTTCTCTTCTTTCAATCGCCAACGCATCTCCCGATTTCGTTCTACAACCCAGTCCCTGATGAAGCGTGGTAGCTATGCTCGTCGTGCTTGCAACCATTGCAGGAGGAGGTATGCGATGCTACCATAGTGGGATGTTACATTGTCGCCGACACTGAATACCCATTGGCAGGAAATCAAAGTGCGATGGCTGCGAGCCGATCTGCGCATCCTGCAGAATCTCTGGGCATGATGTACGCATATGTGTTCATGGTGCCATGGACAACGTGCTGATTCAGATGTAGTGCTCCTGGGGCCCTGAGAGTGCGAAGAAGCCTACCACGAAGCAATATGTCGATTCGTTGAAGAAGATGAATCGACAACTGGAACGTCGAGTCAATATACTCGAGCAGCAACTTGCACAGTGCTCACGTCGTCCAGTCGAGCAGGTGGCACAGGATGCTCTCAGCCTAGCCTTGAGGATCCCCGATCAGGGTTCACCCTCATCCTCAGGCTATGGTGGGCAACCATCACCGGGGTCTACCCATTCAGAGCCGTTCTTCCCCAAGACGGAGGAACAGGACGATATTGACCAAATCATTGCCCCTACACAACACCTACACGTACGCAATTCCTTCCCTGTTTTGGCATGACAATCCTGAGTGTGTGTGTTCCCAGCTTGGCAATGATGGGCTCCAGCTGTACGGTCCAACCTCTATCTTTAGGCTAGCGCCGTCCACGCCGGAGCGCCCCAATTTCAATGAGGAAGTGTCGAACGGCTACGCCGACGCATATCGGTCACTATATCAAGAGAACCTATTATTCAATTCTGAAATCGATTGGGCCCGACATCTTCCCCAAGGAGTTCCACTCACGCTTTCAGAACATGATCGGTGCGTTATTTGTGCCCGGCCGCCTCAAATTACCTCAATAGACTTATCACATGAACAGCCTTCTGGGGCTTCTCTTTCGCTTCTTCACGTCATGGGGGCTTCGTGTTATCCCAAAACTGTTCCAACGGGATATGCACCGCTGCCTGAGGTTGCCGAGCTCACAGACACCTCTCAAAACTGCGCACTACTCTCCCATGCTCCACAATGCCCTTCTAGCCGTCGCGACTGCCTTCTCAGATGATCCAACAATTAAGGACCCTGCTACTCGCCAGCGATTTTCAGACAAGGCTAAATCGTATCTCGAGGACGAATGCGAACGCCCAAAGCTGAGCGCCATGACGGCGTTATCCATCTTGGCCAACTATCATTCGTCTGAAAATCATGCCACCCTTGGTTACATTTACTTTGGTATGCCTGTGTCGGCATGCCATAACTCTCCGGCTTCTGACTCGGCTGTTCTTCTTCCTAGGAATCTGCGCGAGAATGTCCCAAGCACGTGAGTTTCCCTGCAATTTTGGAAATTAACCCTTGCTTATTATTGGGCAGTCGGCTTAGGCATCGATTGTTCCCCATGGGTGGAAACACGCCTCATTACCCACGCTGGAATGAGGGACCGCAACTGGGCCCTATGGACCACTTTCTGTCAGGTACGTCGATTGAATGGTGCGCAGTTCGTTATTAGTGACGCCGCCTGCAGGATACTACGTGGTCTCTCTATGTCGGACGCGACTTCTGTACAACATCCTCTGTGGACCCCGAAACCATTTTTGTGCCATTCGTCTCGCCAGAGCTGGATCAGTTTTTGGCCAGCTGGCCCAACGGTGAAAAGCAACCCCCAAATCATATCTCTGGCACGTTTGCTGCTACATGCTCTCTCATGCAGATTGCTAGAGATATCGCCGACGTTGTGTATGTCCGATGTTATATTATCTCTGGATCTTGAGTCTGATGGACTCCTAAAGGAGCAACCTCGCTCGACTTGGGGACCGCCTGGATACAAACGAGTTCCGCATAGCACAGATGGAGTAAGCAAAACAGCATTGCCTCGGCACTGCTCGATTGATTGCTGACGCACAATGCAGCCTCAGACTTAGCACTTGGAAGAACGATCTCCCCTCTGAAATCGATCTCGTCAAGTCGAACCCAAGTGTCCCGCAGCCCCACCAGCTTATGCTACACATGACCTACCATTGGCTGACGATACTCCTCCACCGCCCCTTCTATCGTCGCAGGAGGAGTTGCGAAGACCTCAACCACTACACGGACCATATCAAGGTGTGCATTCTCTTTCCGATTCTGCTCGATCGTCGCTGACGTCTCGGAAAACCGTAGCCCTGCAACAGAGCCGCAGCCGAGATTATGGAACTGGCCCAAATCTGGCGCGGACATTTCAAGTTGCGCTATGTTCCCATTACCATGATTCAGGTCATCTCGGCGGCCGCCACTATCTTCGTGGTCGCGGCTGTTCAAGCCGTCTCCGGCCCCCGCGTAGCCCACGGCGCTCTGGAATCAGCAGAAAAAAGCGCAGAAACGGCAATCCAGTACCTACGGGAAATTGGCGAGTCATTCGCCAGTGCCGCCAACATCGCCGGCATATTGCAGCACCTTCTCCAACAGCAAGTCCAGACGCGCAAGACCCGCCGATCGCCTGGAGCACCGAGCGTCCCGATTTTCCCTTGGAAGCACTCCAGTTCACCATCCGCCACCGACACTCGTGGGAGTGCAGACTCCACTCTCCCATGGCAGGGACCCCTCGGCGCTCCTATTGACAACTTCCATACCAGCTTCCCTGATTCACAACCGGTCGGCTATCCCAGTGGCCAATACTCATCTTTGGCTGGGGCCCTGTCACCTGGGGCCCCGCTTGGCTTTCCCCAAGCATTTGGGGATGGTCTGGGAGAGTCTCCTCCAGGCCCGCACTTTGAAATGAATATTGGAGGCTTTGGTGGAGGCCCGGGTTCCGTGTTCCCGACTGAGCCATTGATGATATTCGCGCCTCAAGAAGTATTTAATCCACCATTTCAGTGGAGCACCTAACCCCTCCACACCTCAACCCTATGCCCTCCCACACTGATACCCGCTGTCCGTTTTTCTCGAAATATGTCCTGATTTATTCTCTGTCTCGCTTTGTTGTCTCTCGCTCTTGCATGATGCATACTCAAGCACTTGTCGTTTTACCACATCACACATCGAGGAAATCCATTCTGCTGGGAAATTTACTATACAAGGGAAGATCCACACTAGTGTTCTATTACCGTATTATCATGTTGTCACATTAATGTACACCGTTCATCGATACCGTCCTCTCTTCTTCGAGCTCTTCTTATTGCTATCAAATTATTTATCCAGTACCATTTCTCCGAACATGCTCTAATCTTTTGCTGGAAGAAATAAAAACCTTGTTGTGTCTCGGGAAATAGCCGTCTGTCTCGACCTATTCCAAGAGTGGAAGTAAGGCCGAGTGCATTGCACGCGGCAATCGCCTTGCCCTTACGTGCATTCTAGCCCTTGTTCTGATCTGCACTGACAGCACCCTTGTGACCTATTTAGCAGCCAACGCCCTCCTCCAATTCCTCGAGCAAGCCCACCCTATGCACAAGCCAGCCAGGCTTTCAGCCAGAGCCCCGTGGCTCTCTGGAGTCGCGAAGCGAGACCCTGAGTCCGACTGTTGGTTTGGGACGACTCTATTGACTAGATTACTCCGATGGACCGCATAGCCCTTGGCCTCATGGCTCAGGCTCAAGCCCCGGAGTGACCGCAACTCCTGCGTCCTTAATAGGAGCCCTAGATCAAAGCCCATGGGCATGTAGTCCTAAATGTGTAGTCCTAAATGTTACGCCGGTCTCCCCGGAATATAAATATACCTTTACTGTAAAACAATTCGACTCGCTCACGAGCAGAGAGAACGTTACACCTTGTGCCCACCACTGAACGATGCAATGCCAGGCGTATTGGCGACGAGATATGCGTTGGAATGACTTAACGATCCATAGAAGCGGAAGTGATGGGTGGAACCTGATTAATTCTCAGTTGATTCATTGCAATCCATATATGGTAACCAATTGAAATTACGGTAAGTTGCAGACTTAACAGAATCTGAGTCACAGTGCGGTCACAATTAGTCACGGTCGGATGTGAGATCGAGATCGCAACTCAGAGCCGTTTGTCGCCCACGTCGCTCGTCCAACTTTCCGCCATGCTATCCTCCCTTCGTTCGTGCACTCCGAACGCTGTTCGTTTTCTTAGACACGCTCGGAAGTATAGTACACCCATAGATGGCACTCCCAGAACAGGCGAGACATCGGGTGCACCTGGTGCACTTCGCCCCCATCTCAACATCCCTGTGAACCCAGACCACGGCCTCTACGCCTTCTTCCGGAAAAGAGAGAAAGATGGGAAAATAGTTCACGATTCTGTAGAGGACGACTCCGGAATGCATGACGTGTTTGGTGAGTGACAAATGCTTTCTCTCTACATCGAGATGTGACAACCTCCGCAGGTCGAGCCTGGAGTGCAGCGGAGCTCCGAAGAAAAAGCTTCAGAGACCTCCACACTTTGTGGTACGTTCTTCTGAGAGAGCGCAATCTCATAGCGACACAGATGGAGAGTTATCGACGCTCCTCCGTCCCTCCTGGTATGGTGCTGAACGTTCACCGACGGGGATACCAAGTACGTCCTGCCACGTTTCGTGGTAATTTTTGGACCTTTCTCACCAATTTCTTTTTAGTGTCGTAAAAGTATGGCGCGAATCAAATATGTGATCAATGAACGGAGACTTGCGTACGAGGGCGCAATCAAGATTCACGCGGAGAAGCTGGAACAAACTAAGAAAGAAAAGAAGGCGGGTGCGGGCATCATCCCTGAGGAGCGTGAGGTGCCAAAGGTCCTTCCACCGGTGTCGGGAACTGCCCAAGCCGCGGTAGACAGCCTTCTGCAGCGCTCCACTGCATAGGTTTAATCATTTATTATGAGCCTTTATTCACTGTATTCGGGTATATTGGCTGGCTATAGACTATAGTACCGATGGTCAGTTTCATTATACCGGCTAAAGACGGCATGGCATCCACATGTGTGATGGTGGAAAACGAACCCCGTCAAGTGTGAGTTGCGATCCCCTCTCGTTCCCGCCAATCACGCATCTCCTGTGATACCCAACAATCCGTCACTGAGGGGCTTTCGTATGTTTCTAATTGCCTTTGCCCTCGTCGTATGAGGTGTTCAACTGTGCTCACGCTCCTAGGCGAAACGGCTACTGCTTGCGTCTTGAAACTGTAACGGATGAAGAGGCGGAATTTGTCTCTCGTTGATGGTGGTTTCGTTCGAACCATCCTTAGTGCTCTGTACTATCATTGACCATTGCGGGAGTCCAAGGCTGGAAACTACACACCGGCGGTAGAGCGCGAAAACGTCTTTCTGCAAGCCTGAATATCTAGGGGGCATGTCCTACGAACGAATGTGCGAACCACGTTGCTGCAGTAAGAAGGTGGCGGGAAGGACGGGCCGGTCCAGGAAAACAACTCTTTCTTTTTGCACCACGACCCCGGGGTCGTCAAATGCAGTCAAAATGTATGCGGGCATCTAATCTTCGTCGTCTAGTTGTCGCACGTAGAATATCTGCTCCAAGACACATTCGAGTTGCCAGCACCTCTGTTCCCCCCAGTCAAATTCGAGTCGACGAACATCATGCATATTGCAGGGATTTCGTTCAGAAACATGATTATGAGGCATATCTCGTGTCACAGCTTTACCCTGCGGACAAGCGAAAGGGTTATTTTGCCATCAAGGCATTTTATGTATGTCCAGATCCCAAATCGATGACGTGTCTGATGATTCCCAAACAGGGTGAACTCGCGACAGTCCAAGACAGTGTATCAAGCCCTCTTATAGGAGAGATGAGGATGCAATTTTGGAGAGATGCCGTGAAGTCGTTGGCTGTCGTGCGTCACTCCCCTGATGCACCACCTCGCAGGTGATGAACATCACATAGGGCAGACCCCCACATCACCCTATCGCAATAGCGTTGCACGACGTTACGCAGAGTGCTAGTCTCCAGCCGTATCACATGAAGAGGATCGTGGACGCTCGAGTATGTGTTCCCCATCACACTTCTCCGGGTGACACTCACGCTTGTCTCTCCGCCCAGTAGACAGAAGAGCTCCAAGGCTCGTCTCACTTGACAGTGGACTCCTTGATAGCCCACGCAGAGTCTACGGCTTCAACGCACTACTATCTCTTGCTTTCTTTGTTGGGTTTATCCTCAGATACACTGTCACACGCGGCGTCACATCTTGGGATCGCTCATTGCATCTCTACGCTCCTCCGAGCACTACCATTTCACGCGTCGAAAGGTCGGATGGTCATTCCCGCGGAGATAACCGCCAAGCGCGGTGTCAGCCAAGAAGAAGTGTTTCGCAAAGGGCCCGCTTCAAAGGGGATTGATGACGCTGTCTTTGACTTGGCAACAATAGCAAACGACCACATCCTGACTGCTCGAGAGATGTTCGGCGACGATGCGGGGAAGGTTCCGAGGGTTGCTATGCCCATATTTGGCGCCGGGGCAAGCTACTTTTTTTTTTAGGACGGGTATCAGGGCTGAACTGATCTAGGTACCGATTGCCTCTTTCCTGGAGAGGCTGGAAGCCGTGGACTTCAATGTTTTCCATCCAACGCTGCAACTAAGACGATGGAACTTGCCATGGCGTGTCTGGCGTAGTTATTACAAACGTACCTTTTAGATGCATTAGCTAAATAGCATGCTCTTTTGAGCACGTTTGCACGGATTAAAACCATGTGCGAAATATAAAGTCGTGAGAGGGGCGCCACGTCCTGTGTTGCATTTCGTACAGGGACCGCTGGCGCTGGCGGGACCCTTAACCGTCCCCGTCCCGCATATAACTGTTCTTACCCTTGTCACTCACAAACCCAGTCCCCTCCAATCTCTACTCTCAGCCTCTATACGAGCAACGAGGACACCGTATTGAGCCACCCGACACTGTGAGTTAGCCTAATTTGACTGAATATGGACCGTCTTGCCGGTGTGTGGCCGTCGTAGTCCCACAGCTCGCAGTAGCGCTCATTTATTTTCGACTCGGAGTAGATGAGGTCCTTCAAATAATCTTCAACGAGATAGATCACCCCTCGTCTTTCACTCTTGTGTGCAGACGCTTTAATGCACTTTCCCGAGATCCCTATGTTCGTGCTCACTACTTCCTCGCCCGCTACGGATCCGTTCAGGCCCTCTACTGGGCGCTCGGAAGAGGGAAACTTGTAACCGAGAAAGTCATCGATGTAAGTGGCCCCTTTTCTTGGTCGTCACTCCCTATATGCGTGTTCTATCATCGGGTGCAGGTTCTGTTGAGCAGTGGAGCCCATCTCTCCCGTTACCTCGTCCAAATTGCCATCCACCATTACTTTCGTTCTTTCTGTCCTTTCATCAAGACTCCGTGGGTTCGGACGTTAAGCTTGGCCATCTTCAGCCATTTCTTGAAGCTATCGTCAGAGAAATTTGGCACGATCAACACGATTAAAGGGGAGGACGATGGTTCGGTGTTTCGTCTTTTCATCAAAGAGAGCAGAATGCGCGCAGACCGACGTGGTCTAGCGACAGATGCCATTGCAGATATGCTTGACAAGGGCAAGGTGAGCCACTCGTCGGAGAATTCTGTGTTCAACATTAATTTCCGCAGTTCATTCCCTTTTGCTCCAAGGTTCGTGTTCATGCTCCGTACTACGGGCCACGGCATTTACCTGGCAGCTACAGGATCCAATCATGGCCCAGTTTCCCCTGGCACTTTCGATCGAACCTCGTCTTCTCCCGCTTGCCATCGCCAACGGGTTCCGTATGGACAACCGCGTACGTGGACATTGCTTCTCTTTACGGGACTATCATTCAATGCCGCGGCCCCAGTACCGCGATTTTGTGTTCCGCAGAATTTTTGAACTAAAAGAGGAGCATAGCATAAAGGACGTTCTCTTCAATGTCCGCGAACTTTGCCGTTTAGACACATCGTAAATGCTTCTCGTAGGATCGCCCTTTTGCGCAGACTCACCTTACTTTTGGCCGGTAGAATGTTTGTCAGCCGAACAGTTGCCGCTGAAGTTCTGATGGAGGCAGAAGTAAATGGTACTGCTTATGCCGTTTTGAGGGCGTTGGATCAGGAAGGCGGTTTACGGTTTTCCCTGCCGTACGTATCGCGCTCACTACTGTGTGACATTGCTAATTTTGGACGCACCAGCTCCCTGGTGGAAGACCTCATTAAGGTGGCTTCATTTCGTACTATATTTCCGAACCACTTCTCAGACATTTGTTCGCTAGTTGTGCATCAAGACGCGCGCAATCACCATGCCCGCGACGGGGGCAGCTCTTCGGTACTTATGGAGAAATTTTCCAAGCTCAAACCCTACCGCTCGTCTTGTCATACTTCTGACCGTCTTTATCGGCGGTTCCACAGCGACAGTGGATGTCCTGCACTCAGACTTACGACGCCTCAACCTGACACCCGTCTCCACCGAAGACATCGCCCATGTTCTCCTCAGCCCATTTGTGGACCACTTTTCTTCCACCCTCCGTTACGCCAGAACTCACAGTGAGATCAACGATGAGGCGTTTTCTTCATTTCTCGCGGACGTGGCCGTTAGATGTCTAGAGGTTGCTTCCAAGGTCCTCTTTGAGCAATCGTATTAGGCAAAACGGCTTACTCAATTCTCATCAGGGCAACATGCTTCGCTACATGTGTGAAGATTACCCCTCGCTGAAGGAGGATATACAATTGGCGGCTACTACCGAGCATCGGTTGACCATCGAGGACCTACCTTCGCCTGAACGGGAGAAGGAGTGCACCGCTTTCGAAAGCAAACTTTGCCGAGACTCCTACACGTACAAGCTCGACACAGCATTTCTCAGATCGAGTATTCAGGAAGACGGATGGGATAGGGAGGGTTCCCCACTACAGGGTGAGGACGTGGCGATGAGACAGTGTGAAGGCGTGGTTCCGTCGTCACCCGAATCATCCCTGGTACGTAGATTCACCCACTCATAGTTGATATCGTCGCTGACCGGATCTAGGGTGAGATTGGACAGGAGACCCTCACGCAAGTCATCGCCCACGATGAACTGGATCCGCGCCGCAAGAGGGCCGCATCGTGGTTGAGCAATCGGATCGACTGGTCCATGACCCTGCCTTACCCAGCCGGCATGTCCATCACCTGTATTACTCTGCCTCTACTCTCTTATGTCTTGCTCGCTTGGTTTGACAGATATTCTGCCCGTCGGAAGATGGATTCGGAACCAGTTCGGCAGGAGGCACCCCGTTACTGCGACTTTCATGAACCACGCAGTTGTCAATGATAACCATGGGGTACGGGCGAGGTCTTTGTCCCAGGACTCGACAACTGAAACCCGTAATCTTTTCAGATTTTGCAACACTACCTGTCTGGCCCTCTTTTTGTGCCTATCACGCTTCACCATTTCAAGATGCTGGCCCGTCTAGGGCGTGCTCCGGTATGGGTTATCTTCTGATCGCGTATGCTCAAACACCCATCCCGTGATCAGAATTACCAGCTATTTCGCGCCATTCGGGATGGCGCTGAATTTTTCCTCTCTGACAACGACTACTTGAAATATCCGGATGTTGAAGTGAAGAGAGAAACGCCCAGCGCAGAGGCCTTGCCCTCCTCCGAAGCTATCCGTGACAATCTGTTGTCAACGTCAATTGCATCGACGCCCAGCGCCTCATCAGTCATCACATCGAGCACCACGCGGACCCGCAAGCGCCTCCATCGGTCGGCCGCGGCGACCGTAAAATCATATGCGCTCCCGGATTCCGACGAGGAGAGCTCGACCCGCGGCATATCCGAGGCCTCACGGCACAGAGCCCGGGCCCACGCAACCGATTCCGATTTGCAATTGTGGATCAAGCACCTTTCTGCGCTTCAGAAAGACGAGACGAAGAAGGTCTGCTGCGTCTTTTTTTCGAAGGCAGGAAAAGCACACTCACGGGTTTGACCTATTTCAGTTCAACGAGAAAAAACGGCACCTCGAGCAGTCCAATATATCAGGCGCAAGGCTTCGTGCTGTCAGGGTGCGTTCGACAATTGGAAATTTTACACCTTCTCTTGACTGACCCTCGATCGCAGAATGATTTCCTGAGGACACTCACAGCTGGCCTCCGTGAGTTGCGACAACTCGATTCGGCCAAGAAGCAACAGGCACATGTCCCCGCAGTTCCAGACGAGCACAGCGAAAGCGACGACGACGAATACCAATGTCGGAGGAGGCCATCGAGGCGCCGCAAGACGTCTGCCAACTGAGCCTACAGTAGTGGTGTGTACACCCACGTACATCTTTTTCTTCACACAGAACCCCCCATACTTTGGCATCCTTGCATTTGTACGAGTACACTGTCATCAGTCAATTCTTTGTCCTCAATCAATCATCATCTGCATATTCCGAGGTGTGCCAAAACTGTGCCAAAGCGCTCAGATCCGGACCGGGGCGTCAGGCGCGCCAAGAGTGAAAAGATAGGGCCTGAACCCCGAGAGGTAGAAAAAAGAAAAAAAAGCCCGCCTGGACCGAATATAAGACTGCACCCCCAAAAGGAAAGGGAAAAAGATAGCCGGGGGGGTGAGCATCCATCACCACTACCCGCGACCTGAGGTAAAAATCACACCGTATATACCCAGTGTACGTCACGATCACCCAAAAGTACTTTCGTATCGTAATCCACCTCTTCGTCCTTTCCAGCCGCAATCGTCTCCGCGCGGCGGCGGTTCTCACGAGCCAAGTGGCGCCAAAGTGCGGCAGCGACGACGATCGAGAGTGTGAGATACCCTATGGCGATGATGTGCGGCTTGCGGAAGCGATGCGCCGAGTAGGCGGGGCGGTAGAGAAGCACACCGGTGACCGCGCCGAGATCCCCGATGGTAATCTGCATGGCTACGCCCACGGCACGCTTGGTTTGGCCAGAGATATTCTCGGCCGGCCAGCTGTGAGCTGTGAGCAAAAAAACGATGGAGGGACGGAGTAGACGAACCTCAGTAGAATGGCGTTGCCAGTGTAAACGCCCAGTGCGGCAAAGAGCACGCCGACATATTGTGCTCCAGCTGAATTGTTCGTGTGTGAGGGAAAGGAGTGGGGATTATGGAAAACAACCTACCGGTTTTGGTCGTAAGAAGAATGATGTAACCTGCAAGGAGTGAGACCAAGAATAACAATCTAAGGAAAGTGAGTCGTACCGATGATAGCCACAAAAGCCGAGCCTATGATGAGGGGTGCACGACGACCAGTCCGCGCCGCTAACCAAGCACCGAATGCAATTCCCAAGGTAGCCAAAGCATTGGGTGGGACGGTCATCCTGTGGTGCCCCGATCAGAAAGTACAACAAAGAGGCAAGAAGGGGGGGATTGATTACAGCTGCGCTTTCCAGGTCGCAAATCCCAAATCGGCGATGATTGTTGGCTGAGTGAAGTTCAGTTTCATGAAATGGATGGGTGAAGCGATTGTGATGAACACACCAAGAAAAGACTCAGTGTGTACAACACAAACGCAAAACCGTGGAACAAGAGCGCATATCCCCAAATCAAGGGGTCGTAGAAAGCCTGGCGCACGTACTTCCAAGCAAATTTCTCCCGCCTTGCCGCATCAGAGTCGGAATCTAGACGAGCCAAGAGGCGAGCCCGCTCATCATCGGATAGCTACAGCAGCGTTAATGTGATGATCGTCTTCGTGAGAGGAAAACCTAGAAATACCCATTTGACTTTCTGCGGCCATGTGGGAACAAAAAAGAAGGCCACAGCAGATACGACTATGGTTAAGAGCCCTTCGAGAATGAAAATCCTAAATAAGGAATTCAGGATCAAGTGACCATTGGTGTGCACGAGGAGGACTTGCCATTGCCACCCATGTTTATGTCCTACACCATCCATCTTCCCGATGGCATATGCAAGAATACCTGAATACTTTCAGGCAACTGGATGTGGGGAGACAAGAATGGCGCACCACCAAACGCCCCGGCGAGAGCCGCTCCGGCGAAGAAAATGGCGATGCGCCAGTGACGTTCCCGACTGCACTAAAGGGTCCATAAAAAGCCTAAGAGGAGATATGCGAACGGTTTCACCGTAGGTAATAGACAGAGAATAGGAACACCACGCCGGGAAATAAACCAGCTTCGGTGACTCCAAGTACTGGAGATTTGTGTTAAACACATCTCTGCGATATATTGGAGATACTTACGAACTCGTATGCCGAATAGGCCCGCCTGGTTCGTCACCAAACCTTGCGAGACAGACGCAACTCCCCAAACGAAAGTAAGGAGGGGCAACCAAAATTGGGGATCAAATCGTTTCAAGCTTGCACCGACGTCAATTATGAACGATTGGGCTACTATGTATCAAACTCACACGATCTGTTTTGCAGGTCAATATCGTCCGCAAATGTTAATAAGAAGGGCTCTACTCACGTTGGCGGGGACTTCGAAAGAGACGTACGCGATGAAATAGAGGGCGAGAGCAGTATTGTAGGCTGGGGGAGAGACATTCAAGTCCTTCGAACATAATCAAAATTAGTCCTTGACGG
>QFDV01000821.1:0-18078 GCA_003315845.1 Lactarius trivialis
TGGTCTCGAACTTTTCTGAGTTAGAGATCTACAAGTATTCGTCAGGATCGCGCTGGTGGGGAGTGCTCATAGGAACCTACCAATAACAAGGCGCAGAGGCTTATCCTCGCTGACCCCTTCACCAAAGGAGAGCAAATCATCAACTTTCACATGCTCCTCGATGTGCTTCCCAGACCCTCGCTTCCAAGTGACCGCAGAGCGGACCTTGTTGGGTAGATACCCCTTGGCGAAAATGTGGTTGGTGAGGTGAGCCAAACGATCGAATTTGTTGTGAGGCAAATCGAGACGGAAGCGCTGCACAGAAGTATGGGAGTGCCTGTCGTGCAAGTACTCGTAGTGGACCCAGATCGCCAACGGGATATCAGCTGAGTGCAGGTAAGACGCGTCAGCATACTCCAAGGCGAAAAAAAAAGTAGAAATAAATAAGCATACAGATGACAAGACGCAGTGCAGTTTCGGGAGTGTTTCCGGCACCGTGAGCGAGAAGGTCCTTAACGGTGTGGCTCGTCCTAAGGCGCACGGAGTCGCGATCTTCCAACCAGACGACAGTGCGCCACTTGGGGTCGACGAAGCCCTGCTGGAAGATGTGGTCGAGGACGTCCTCGAGGTCGAAGAACTGGACCTCGTCGCCGACTTCGATCAGCTGCGCAGTCACCGGCTTTTGGGAGCGAGACGCCTGGTGGTAGGTGATCCAGAGCTCGGAGGTGTGGTGAGCGCAGACCACTCCGGTGTCGACGAGAACTGCGCTCGGAAGGATAGTTTGAGGAAGCATGTTTGAGAGTAGAAAACTAGATGTGACGAGAAGGAATGAGTGTGATGTGGTGAAAGTAGCTAGCTTTCTGGCTGGTTTTTTGGCTGGTCTTTTATAGATTTCTAAGCGACTGATCCGGTCCTCGCAGATTCCAGAACAGCCGACAGAACAGCCGAAGGCTAGCACATGTGGGACAAGTTCAGGTTGCGGCGTTGTTGTTGGACGCCGTTCACAGTGACATTCAAGTTGTAATCTTGGTTGTAATCCAATTCAGTTCTGAAAAGACCTGATCGACCAGGTTCAGGATTTTTTGAGCACCAAATTGGATTTCATTATGAAATACGCGCAGCGTCAGCGGTATCGCCGCTAAGGAGGACAGACGGAAATCGAGCGGAACAACTTTGAAAGAGCCGTTACTGTATTGAAGAGTAGACGCTGGATCGACGCACGCTGTGATCCGCCACAGTTGGCGCCCAACGGTCCAACGGCCCGGTGGCAGTAGCGAACTCAACAACCGTGATCGACCTTGCAACCGACTCGGACAACCTTGGCAAAAACCTACTGTCGCATATGCCAGTGCCGGTGTATGTAGTCGACAACAATACGCAGTCGTTGTAGTACACCTTTTTGCGTGGTCCACAAGACAACACAGGTGCCTTCGCATACTACTATACCAGGTTCTCATGACTGACTGACATAGTAGACGGACATTGGACGGACATACCACTGGCACAAGTTCGCAAATCGGTGGTAACTCCGAGCTAGAGCCTCTTGTCGCCGTCAGGGACGTCTAACCTACTTAGACAGTGGGGAAAGTAGTCCTGAGCTCCAACTATCACTAGCGGGACTGTACAGTACATCGAATAAATAAGTCAGGCAGGTCGATTTTTATTTGATCCGCAACAGTTCCGAGTTGACCTGGGCCTGGAACAACACCTTTGTCTTTCTGCCCACATTGGTCGGTCGGTGACACTGAACGCCGTTTACATTGTCAGACACCTGTCGCTTCGCGAGTCTGTGGCTTTGTACCTCACTGTAGTAAGTTTCTTGTCGACTCCGAAAACTTGAAGGCAGGCCCGCCCTTCAGCGGAAACATGAGAACAAACTTAACAACAACTCGCTATCCCCACACAGCCTTCGCCTGTCCTCAAGAGCGGAGATACTACTGAACTTCTGACGGCACTATGTGCTGTACTAGTCTGCAATGGGTCGACCTTGAGGACGTCCTAGCTAGCCTTGTCATCCTTGGGGATTCCGATTTTCTATATAAGATGCGCCGACATTCTAGCTACTCGCTCATCGCACTGCGACCCATTGGAACTTCTCTATACGCTCTCTTCACCTTCGTTCTTTTATACCTCGACATAGAAATGGCCGCGGTTCAATACACCCCCGAGTTCTGGATCACCTACCACCAGGCGTCTCGCGCGCTGAAGCCGGTGACTGCGCAGCTGATCGAAGTCAGCGGCGATAGCCAGCTCTTCGACCTTGAGGACGTCCTCGACCACGTCTTCCAGCAGGGCTTCGTCGACCCCAAGTGGCGCACTGTCGTCTGGTTGGAAGATCGCGACTCTGTGCCCCTCAAGACAAGCTACACCGTTAAGGACTTACTCGCCCGCGGTGCCGGAAACACCCCCGAAACTGCTCTGCGTCTTGTCATCTGTATGCCTTTTTTGTTTATTTTTTTTTCGCCGTGGGGTACGCTGACGCGTCTTGCTGGACTCAGCTGACATCCCGTTGGAGATTTGGGTCCACTACGAGTACTTGCACGACAAACACTCCCATACTTCTGTGCAGCGCTTCCGTCTCGATTTGCCTCACACCAAATTTGAGCGTTTGGCTCACCTCACCAACCACATTTTCGCCAAGGGGTATCTACCCAACAAGGTCCGCTCTGCGGTATCGTGGAAGAGCGCGTCTGGGAAGCACATCGAAGAGAACGTGAACGTCGACTGTATGCTCTCGTCGGGCGAGGGTGTTAGCGAGGATAAGCCCCTCCGCCTCGTGATTGGTAAGTTTATGTGAATTAACGGCGAGGTGTCTTGGGGAATGCTGACGAGATTGGATAGACCTTTAATGTAGATCTGTTCAAATTAAGGTCTGGGATTTAGGGAGAAACTTCATAGTAACTACTGCTGTCGTCGGGGCTAAAACTGCATACATTCTTTATCAGAATTGTTTTCTTTTTCTTGTGCCCCGAAGCGAATAACTCGCGAGAGGGGTTCTTTACATCCGGAGTCCCGGTGAATCATCAACGACTTGTCAAAATGGTTCCGCGATTCGAGTATATAGCCCCGTGGAGCTCATCCCCGCATCTCTTAATATGTTTGCTCTCGAACTCTTGGACAAGCCGGTCTCGAGTATTCCTTTGGTACTCTCGAAGGCAGAGAAAACGACTTTTATAGAGGTATGGCAGGAGGTCCTCGGGGCGAGTTTTTGCGCGTGCTGTGTTGATCACAAGCCTGAGGTTGATCAGGCTCCTTGCAATGATAAGTTGATCTTCATCGCTACTTCAATTGCTGTCTAGGTTCGGCGGCATCTTAGGCAGCTGTAGGAGGGTTAGTATCATGAACGCACTAGGAGCCCTGGCCAGACCTCAGGCTGGAGTAGAGTTCGACTTTTACAACCCAAAACTTCGCTCTCTTAAGAGAAGGACGATGATGTCTACATCACGACGAACAAATAGCCAGGATTTCCCCGTTGCTAGCTTGATCACGGACTCGGAAGGTTGGTCGGCCTTGGGCTTTACTGTATAGTAACTTACTGTGCTAGTATTACAGTAGGTTACCGGTTACCGGTTACTGCTCAGCGTCAATCGTAGATCAGGTCATGGACATTCACGAGGCAGTGCCTTGCGGTGGTGCCTAGGCTTCACCGATTTAGACTCGGAACTCTTTTCTCCCGTCTGCATTATAGACGAACTTACGAGCCTCCCCCTCATCGCCAAACGTCTCATCTTAATTTCTGGCTGTTACTATGTCTCAGCCTCCCGCCACAACCTCATCTTCCTCAGGCTCCAAATTCCGCACCATATTCGTCGCTGCCTTGAGAGCGTATGAGAAAAAGACAAAGACCGACCTTCACACACATCCTCTCGCAATGCAACTACAATCTTGCCAATCTTCCAGTGACATTCTTGCCGTACTTCATACCAAGGTCAACGAGTTTGATCAGTCCCGAAGTCACAATGAGAGATTATCACGTTGGCTGAACCCGACTATAAACGTCCTCTACGTGTTCTCTGCGATCCTGAGCGAAGGTGTTGGACTAGTAAGTTTCAGCTTTGTCTACACTCCGCCCCCTGACTGTTTTCGTAGATATTCTCGCCCGCACAAGTAATCTCTGCCGGTGTCGGAATCCTCCTCTTGGTGAGCATCGTCTTTGATCTCTTTATGGGAACGATGTTCAAAAGCAATGTCCGTCAGGCGGCCAAGGATGCTGACGCGAGTGAAGAAGCTCTTGCCGATCTCTTCGAGCGCATCGACTACTTCTTCAAACGCCTTGAATCTTATACGGAAGTGCCACCAACAGATGCGATGACTGACATCATCGTAAAGATAATGGTCGAAGTTTTGAACATATTCGCGATTGCTACAAAGGAGATGAAACAGGGTCGAGCCAGTGCGTTGCTTCCCAGATATTCATGAATGCGAGCTAATTTAAATCTAGAAAAATTTCTCAACAGGCTCGTGGGAAGGAAGGACATAGAAGACGCGTTAAAGAGGTTAGACAAATTGACGCAAGAGGAGGCCCGGATGGCAGCTGCACAGATCCTAAGGCTCACACACAGTGTTGAGGACAAGGTCAAGGTGGTAGATGTCAATGTCAAGGTCGTAGATGACAAAGTAACTGGAGTCAAAAATAAGATGAAGGATGTGGATGATAAAATGGATATTGTCTTGAATGGTACGCCTGTCGTGTTAGCTACACTCAAAGCCCTATCCTGATTGCCCAAACATGGTTAGACGGAAAGGAAGCGAAAGCAGTCCTGGATGATGTGAAATGTTTGTGACCAATTCTTTCGCTGTCGGTTCTGGCGTCTCTAACCTGCTCACAGGGAACCAATTGAGAGAGAGCCTTAGAAGATGGGTTACTCCGCCAGATCCATCAACGAATCACAACATCGCAACCGACATACACCATGGGGGGACGGCGGAGTGGTTCTCGCAAGGCAGCATCTTTGCGGAATGGAAGTCCACTGGCTCTCTCTTGTGGATCTACGGCAAACGTATGCTCTTCCCACTCTTCCCCGATCGATCCTTGACCGCTGTCTGCGTTCTTAGCTGGATCCGGCAAGAGTATCCTTTGGTTCGTCGTCGCTCAGAATCTACACACCTTAAAGTTCTTACTTTATCCTCTAGTTCTACGATCATCCAAGATGTCGTAACTCTCCGCGAGGCAGGGTCAGCCTTGATGGCCTACTTTTATTTCGATTTCAGGGACCTCGATAAACAACACCGTCGCAACCTCCTCCCCTCTCTCCTTATCCAACTTTCTGCTCAGTCCCGGCCCTGTTGCGACATCCTCTCTCGCCTTCATTCCGCGCATGATAATGGTGAACAAAAGCCCAGCGACAGCGTAATGATTCGATGTCTCAAGGATATGCTCACGGTCCCCAATCCGCGGCCCGTTTACATTATTCTGGACGCGCTCGACGAGTGTCCAAACTGGCCTGGAATTCCATCGCCACGTGAACAAGTCCTTGCACTCGTCAAGGAGCTCGTTGACCTTCATCTTCCGCATCTCCATATATGCGTTACCAGCCGACCGGAGTTCGATATTCGAGCTACACTTACACCTTTGGCACATCACCGCGTGTCCCTGCATGATGAAAGCGGACAAAAGAAAGATATCGTCGACTATATCAGCTCTGTCGTGTATTCCGACTCGGAGACGATGATGAAAAGATGGCGAGAAGACGAGAAGAAAATGGTTGTGGATGCGCTCTCAGAAAAGGCCGACGGAATGTGAGGGCGTCTTTTTTTAAACTTTATGATGCCTGCTCATGTCTCAATCCAGGTTTCGTTGGGTGTTCTGTCAGCTAGATACGCTGCGACATTGTCTTCCGTCGAGTGTGCGACATACGCTAGAGGAACTCCCGGAATCGCTAGACGAGACCTACGAGCGGATCGTGACGGATATCAAGAAGGCAAACAAAGGGCAAGCCTATCGTATGCTACAGTGCCTCGCGGTCGCCATTCGACCGCTTTCTGTTGCTGAGCTTGCGGAAGTGCTCGCTTTCGAATTCGATGCGGCGAACGGAGGGATTCCCAAACTGAACGCGGGTTGGCGGTGGGAAGATCACGAACAGGCCGTACTTTCAACTTGTTCAAGTCTAATTACCATAGTCCCCGGCTACGATTCCCCGGTTGTCCAGTTTTCCCACTTTTCGGTGAAAGAGTTCTTGATGTCGGATCGCGTCACCACATCGGCGAAAGACATCTCTCGGTACCACATTGTCCTCGAAGATGCCAACACGCTAATCGCCAGGGCTTGTCTTGGTGTCCTACTGCGGGACCCTGTTGACGAAAATGGCGCGGAAACTGCTCTAGCTCTATATGCCGCTGTGTACTGGGTAGATCATGCTCACGTCGAGAGTGTGGCCTCACGCATCCGCGATGGGATGGAATGTCTCTTTGAACCGGACAATCCGTACTTTTCTGCGTGGGTCAACTTATACAATGTCGACCGCCGCAACTGGCCCGATGACCCGCAAATTAAAATGCAGCCAGAAGCGGTACCATTATACCATGCTGCATTCTGTGGACTTCACGAGATAGTCGAACACCTTGCTCTCAAATATCCACAGTATGCAAATGCTATAGGTGGCGATGGGGGGACTGCATTACACTCTGCATCGCGTGAAGGCCACGTCGAGGTTGTACGTTCACTGCTCAAGTGCGGCGTGGATGTGGATGCTCGGGGCCGCTGGGGCCAGTCGCCGCTGCAATTCGCATCGGCCAGAAAACACTTTAATGTTGTACAATGCTTACTCGACCATGGCGCTGATGCAAAGTTTCAAGATAATATCCACAGAACGCCACTACATCATGCAGCTGTGAGCGGACACCTCGAAATTTTCCGAGCGATAGTTGGGCACAATGCGGATGTTAATTCCCAGCTCAAGGACGGCTCGACTCCAATGCACAGGATGTTTTTGTGGGGTCATCCCAAAGGTGATTATCCCCACATTGTACGGTCATTACTGAAGCATGGCGCGAATCCGAACGCTCGGGATAACAAGCACCAAACGCCATTGCATCTGGTGTTGTCATCGAAGCGGGAGGAGTTCTCGTCGGAGGTGGTGGTGTCGTCATGGAGGCTCGAGGTCGCACGCATCCTGCTTGCCCATGGCGCAGACGTGAATGCAATGGACGATAAGGGAAGGACCCCAATGCAAGTAGCATCGGCGAAAGGACAAACCGAGCTGGTGCGGTTGTTGTCGGAATATTGTTCCAAGTGAGCACAAATGTACCGTCCTGCATAAATTGACTCGCCGCGACGTGATACCCAATACATAGCCCATGAATGGCCTGATATTATCGACGTCCCGGTCCCTCCTTTGGCGGTACTTTGACAAATCCCGAAGTATGACAGGTAAGCCTACCGAGCCTACTAATTCTTTGTCATAACCCCGGGCCGGCCTGGTACCAGCCAATACCTAAGACCTCGTAAAGTGAGCGGTCCGTCTCCGAGTCAATTAATCGACTCTCAGTCGACGTGACGTCGACGGCGAAGCGCGACTCAACAAGGGTGGGGGGAGGCTCCATGCAACGACGTTCCCCACTATCGCTCACTACTGTTGACAATCCAGATGCAGGGGTGCCTCGCCACAGGACCAGAGCTGCTGTGGAACGCATTCAAGTTCTGATGACGTAGCATACATGAACTCGCCCTTGGTCCATGATGGAGTGAGCTGTTCAAGTACGAGAAATTTACAGATCTCGGACGGAATTACTTGGTGTTCCATTCAAAGAGGCAGAGCACGCTACTCCTGTTTTGAGTGTGGAGAGAAGTATGGACCATTTTTCGGGGTCTAGGATGGTATCCGATGGAACGCATGAACGCAACAGGGAGCGCTGCGCGCTAAAGTCTTGCAGCACAGGTACCGCGACGAAGAGAGGCTGCACCCACCGCCGTAGAACCAAGTCTTCTACCAAACGGTGACGATGGACGCAGGGCACACAGAAGCGAATTATGGTACAGTTCGCGTTCTTTTCATTTCTGGTGTACATAACTTCGGGTGTCTCGGAACTTGACGTCATAATTGATCCATCTTGTTTGCAGGTCTTAGAATCATATTTAGAATGACAAGAAAATGTTACAAAATCAGCGAAAATCGAGCCTCATCCGAGTGGAATAATTGTTGTTTTTACTCAAGCTTTTACCCGAGCTTGAGCCGCGCGTGTGCTCGGATGGGGGGAAGGCTCGGACACGGTCTCCGCGCACAGACGGAGATCCAAGCGCAAATGCTTTCGATATTTTCAGCTTCTCCGGTGGAAACAATGGCGCCATGCACCGAACCACACCACGCCCCACGAATTTCCAGGCACCATCAAGACATGAAGCTGCGTGAAGAGCAAAACGGCCGGAAGCCCGGTCACGCCACACCCTCAAAACACGAAACGTGCAGGAACACGATTAGGCCCCTTCATCCTGGCACTACGCGTGCCCCGATATGCGATACTTGACGATTTGCAAAGCCACTTCTTTCCCGAGCGGAGTGTTTATTGACTCGGAAGGAAGGGACAGTGGGGAAGGAAGATCTGAAACTGAGATGCTATATAATGCCACCGCCAACCATGAAGCAAAAGTGAAGGGAGATGGTGGGGGCGGCCGCGTCGCGATTATGATGCGAGATCCTCGCGATAGACATGTACATTCGCAAGACGGGTGACGGGGTTGCGCGGAATGCAGGCGCTATGTGAACTTCATTGGTGCCTACTAACTTATATGAGAGAACATGATATCGGGTAAGTTACATCCGAGTCGGTTAATTACCCCGAGTAGCCCGAGTTTGTTGTTCGGATTGTCCCGGGGTGCGTATGCAGACCAACTCAAGACATACAGTAACGCGTAACGAGCCCTACTCACCATACACGCTATTCACGCGTTTACGACTCTCAACCACTACCTGTCGAGGCTGTTCCAGTGCACTTTGCGTGTGTGCTGCGGCGCAGGGAGTCCCCAAGCGGCCAATAAGGTGTGCCAAGACCGAGTTCGCATTACATCAGTTTTGCCAAGACGAAGGTGCAAAGGAGGAGGGTGTGTGGACGAATGGCCAAACAAGACGTTGCGACAAACGACACCCACCATCATGGGTCTGTCTGACCCTCTCGCAGACTTCATTCCACCCGCTGACCTCTCCAACTACAGCTACCCCACCAATCCTTATCTCTTATATCGTCCACATTTCGCTCGCTCTCTCCCGATCCAAATCCTCATCGGCGGCATCACACTCACCCTCGTCTCCATCCTTCTCGTCCAGCTGTTATTTACCTCCCCCTACCATATCCGTCTCGCACGGGTAAATTTCTTTCTTCAAATATCCGCCGCTATCGTTCTCCTAGGCTCGGAGATCGCTACTCTCACTATCCTGCTCAACGACACGGTCCAACAGAGCCAAAAATGGCCATTTATGCTCGAGTATATCGCCGTCGATTTACCCCCTCTCAACTTTCCTCGCACCACCGAAGGCTGGTCACTGGGAGGGCTCATCGCTTGGCTCTCTATGAACGCTCTGGTCTCGGCGCTAACGCAGGTATGTCGTCTACACCCGTGGCAGGCCCCCTCATGCTAATTCATATGTACCTTTTTTGTAGATCACACACATCCAGTTACTTTCCCTCATGTACCCCTCCCGCCTCGAGGCGCAGCTCATTTTCGTCCTACTCGGTCCCCTCGCGATCGTCGCCGCAGGGATGCAGCTCGCGCCGCTCAACCAGAGTGACCGATTCAACTATATGGCGAGCGCCGCGCGGAACGTCTGCAACGCGACGCTCTCCCTCCTCTTCACGCTTTCGCTCGCCGTCTGGGGCTTCGTCGTGAACCGCAAGCAAGCGTGGCGCACGGACGGCGGCACGGCTGCCTTTGGCGCCGGCGCTATCCTGCTAGCGCTCGCCTACGTCGCCCTCACCATCTCCTACATCCCCTACCGCGACCAGTTCGAATGGGTTTCTGGCCTCACAGGCGCCGTCATCCTCTGGCAGAGCTTCTTTGCCTGGTGGTGGTGGGTCGGCGCGGGCATGGGGATAAGCGAGGTTGACGAGTGGCTCCACCGTTCCGAGAAGCGCCGTAAGCGCCGTATCGTGCGCGATGCGCGCAGGAAAGAGAAGAAAGAGCGGCTCCGGGACGCGTGGAACGCCATCGCCGGAACAGGCGCTCGTGGTACCTCCTCTGCCGTGGAGAGGGCGCCGTCCAGCATGTCGACGACGACGACGGTGAGGAGGGGGCGGAGCTCAGACACGGACTCCCTCCCGGCGTCCTCGCAGTCCTCCTCGACGAGAGATACTCCTCGCGTATATGCAGCCGCATACTGGCCGTGGTCCCTCGTCGCAAGTGCGTATCGCTACGTCTGCAATGCCCACATCAGCGCCGCGCGCCGCCGTGCGGTGGAGCGCGCAGAGCACATCCGTGAGGTGTTTGGCGCCGACGGCCCGCCGACGGACGTGCCTGCTCACACGGGGTGGGGTCTCGGATCCTTTGGGGTACGGGAGATGGAGAGGGAGGTCGCGGAGGCTGGGTATGAGATGGAGGGCGTTGAGCAGCTAATACACCACGAGCAGAGGGGGACAGAAGGGGAGGGAGAGGTGGCGGAGGAGGAGGAGGAGGAGGAGGAAATGGCTGAGAGGACAGAAAGGCGCGAGAGCGAACCCCAGCATCGACAACCTGGGGCGAATCAGACTCCAGAAGAGACGCGTTCTTCATTATGGTGGTGGGGTCCACTAAGACGGTGGCGACATCAAGATACGACCGAGTATTCTGAACAATGATAGCACCGTCGTGTACTTGTACTAACTAGGATATCTATGGCGTTGCACTCTTGGCTTGCCTTAATACATACTGACACACAGAAGAAATACAGCAATAATGGTATATCATTAACTTCAAAGAGCTGTCAGTCCGTGCTACGTTCTCTATCTTCTAACCGGATCAACTCCGCCGCCAGCTCCGCGAGTACGTCCTCCGCACGAGGATTGCGCGGAAACTGTGTTCCTGCACCATGACTAAAAAAAACCACAGCGGCGCAAGAATCAGTGGGAAAAAAAAGACGAGCAGAGGCGCTGAAACAACATACCAACCACCACCCCACAGCAATCTTCCCACCCATGCTTGCCAGCGCCGCTTCGCCCCCATTCCAAACAGCTGCTCCAGATTGCGCCGCCAGCCCACGTCGTACAGGCGCATGCGTGAGTTGGCGGCGTGGACGGCACGACGCTGCTTGTACGCGAGCTGGTGCTCCAGCGGCGGATTCGAGAGGCGGCACGGTGGGAGCGGGGGGAGGAACTGCAAGATATAGAATGGTGAGATATGTTCGAGTGTAGTTTGGTTCGTGCTAGAGGAACAGAGGTCCGATATCATCAACGAGCAGAAGAGGACAGGACCTACAGAACGAGGTAGACGTGGTAGCCGAAGAAAGAGCCCATGACGAGCGCAAATCCGCAACCGGCAAAGGACAGCAGAAGCATATGCACGGGGGTAATTTCGTTCTGCTGAGAAGGGGAAGATTCGTCGTCGATATCAGTCACGGGGTTCAGCGCTCGACACGTACGATCTCAAGCGGGTGTGTAAACGCAAAGGCGAGCCCGCGTATGCATATCACGGCGATATATACCGCTAGGAGCGTGACGGACGCGAGGAAATGCAGAAAGGATGGATACGTTCGGAAGCCCTGTACGCCCGTCAGTCGCCGGATAATAAGTTCTACCGCGGAAGGTGCGCACGATGCATCTTGCGCCCATCCAGGGGCAGTGGTGATCTGCGTGCGCAGAGTATGCGTGAGTACAACATGCCACGGGGAAGACGGGATAGGGTGTGATAGTGGCCACACACACCCATCTTGAGCACGCACCGCCCGCATTGGGAGCAGTGGTGTGTGCGCTCGGGTTTAGGTTGCCAACAAATACGGCACCACTTTCCGGGCTGCGTGTAGTCTTCCGGCGGAGTGCTGAGGAGCGCGTCTTCGAGGCTGATGTCGTCACCCGCGTCTTGCTGTACCTCAGATCTGGCATCTGGCACAGGCCCCGGGTCTCGCGCCACGCAGACGATGAGGGAGCTGAATGCGAGGAAGGAAAGGGTATAAATGGCGAGCAGGTGGGCAAGGAAGTAGGGGGTCGCGTGGAGGGTCAGATAGTGGTAGTTGAGAAGGACGTGAAAGAGGGAGGGATGTGGTGCAAGAAGGAGCAAAACCGCAACTGTACATGAAAGATTGAGTGAGTCTTTCCCCAGAGAGTGTTTTACTCACTGCACAAAGGCACGTAATGGTACCACCGGCGTGGATTGCCTGGACGTTCGTCGTCGGAATCATAGTCATCGACAGGCTTCGGGATCGCGGGCAATGTACCTGGCTCAAAAGAGTAAAGTGGAAAAGCGTTTTGGGTGCTCATGGGAGCGAAGAGTAAAAGTCTAGTCTAAACAAAGGGTGTCATGAACGACCGCCTGCGGAGGCAACAGATCAAAGAACCACTCGAACGGGAACATGCGGCAAGTGTGGCGGCGGTACGGCCTCACAAATTCTTACTTGATGGGAATTACGTCATGATTGTCTTCACGTGCCTGAGGGCTAATCTTCTCCGTTGCGCTACATGACTGCTGATATACTCCGTGGTGTGTTCTTTTTCCTCGCCTGTAAAAAGACTCACTGACCCTTTTTTTTGAGTCATGGGCCGCGGTTGCTCTCTTTCCAACTCATAACACCCAACTCTGTCCTCATTCACGCCAATCACTTGGGCTACAACTACTCCAGCCCGCGTCACGCGGCTCGCTAGTTCGTGCTGTGCGTCTTCTCATCGTGTTGTCTTAAGGGGATGGTCCATCTGATATAAACCGCACGGTGCCGCAGAATGCGCTTGATGGCGACCGCACCGTCCATCGAGATCGCGCAGCGTCATGTCAGTAAGGGTGTAACCCGCCTCTCAAATGACCTCATCGAGGGGAGGGTTTGTGGGTCAAATTATGGAGCGGGCGACTTTACGTGTGGTATTGGTGTTACAAACCTGGGTACGTCGCTCATTATCACCCAAAATTAAGCGGCCGAACAATCTTGTACACGACCAGGTACAGTACAGTACCAGGAGAGTCTCCTGCTCCATCCCCTCTGTTATGAGTGCGAAAGCCAGCGCAGCATCGCGTATCACGAGCCGTATCTGCGCGTCATGGAACGTCTGCTCTCTATCATGCCTCACAGCTCGCTCGACTCGTTCTTTTTCGCGACCTCGGGCTCCGAGGCGGGCTTAAGATGGTCCGTGGCATCACGCGCAAGCAGAACGTCGTCGCGCATTCCACGGGCGCACGTTCGGTGCAATGGCGGTAGCTAACAGCAATGCTGTCTCTTGCCAACGGGTCCTCTCACCTCTTATGGTGCGTCACTCTCCCCCCTAGCCTTGCCAACCCGGTCTGACGCAGGACACTACAGTCCAGGCATGGTGTTTGCGCCATTTCCGCACTGGCATCAATTCAACTCCGCACCGGGCGTCGAGCCCGTGCGCGTGTCGCTGTACCAGGAGAGGCTGCCTACTCCTTCAGCAGAGCGCGCCGTCGGACCTGGCCGCCGTCATCGTTGAGCGCTCGGCAAGATGCACTTGGCCTTGCACGGGCCGCGGGCGATCTGCGACAAGAACAGCCTGCTTTTCATCGTCGACGAGGTGCAGAGCGGGCTCGGGGGGACAGCGTGGATGTTCAATATCGAGCCGGGAACAGTGGTGAGGCGGTTTCGTCCGTTGCGGCGGATGCAGTTGTAGACTCGTTCGAAGTGGAGAGGATATTAAAAAATGTCAACGCACAGTGCGTCGAGTGTCTTTCCGCGCACAAAACAGCTGCGTGTATTTGTATTTGTACAAACGATGAAGTTTGTCGCTGACCCTATTGTCCCTAGATTGTTGTGAGCGAACATTGACACCTGCCCGCGGTCGCACGCATGAGGCGAGTTTCATGTCGGTCGCCCACCTCATCGGCGTGTTTTCCGCCTCGCCAGGTCATATTTTCTTGTTGTCCTTCCATCTTTCACCATTCCCCCCTCCTATCGGCCTGCTCTTGCTGGTACATGGCCACTTGGGGAGCTTTTGTGGTACTGGTGGCACATCAGGCGCGAATGTCACCTTGCCGACGGCGGTGCAGGCAGCTCTGGGTCGGTACGGGCAAAGGATCTGCATGACCTCTGGCGAATATATCCCCGTAACTCTCAATACTTTTCAGGCCGCAACCGACGAAACCCTCTATCCAACTTCGTCAGGCTGACGTCGCCGGGTTGATCGGCCGCGAGACGTGCCCGATTTGCCTCATCGATTTTGAGGAAGGGGAAGATGTGCCCATGTTTCCCTGCAAAGGTAAGTACGCCTTCCATTGGGTGTGTGTCTACCTGTGGCTACACGAGCTCTCAAGCTCGTGTCCGATCTGCCGACATGGTAAGAGTTCCCGTCCTCCCTAACACCCCCACCTAGCTTATGCTTTATATTTCCAGGCGCTGAAGACGAATGCTGGCTGGTGATGAACCGACCGAACGTCGTGCTTTGCAGCCGCCGCACTTGCACTAACTCCGCTTTCCCGCGGCGACTTCACCACCATAGGATGGAGGAACAGGACCCCTCTGACCCGCCACTGCCAGTGTCGCTCCCGCCCGGCCAGGGCCAGGAGCACTGATGGTCTGGTCACGCCATGCAATGTCTGGTCTTCTATGTCCCTTTGTGTTTGTCCTGGGTCGCTCTCCTCGAGCTCACTCGTAATCTATGTAACTTAGTGTCTCTCTGTATGGGACTCCACAAAACTTTGAAGATGAAATGCCCTTCTTACATTATGCTTCAGACTGCCGAAAAAGACTACAGGTTTGTTGGATTGCCATGGCAGTTCTATCTAGGTGTTAACACAAGTAGTCCAACTGTGCCCATGTACAAAAGTAGAGAGATCCATGTGGGTCTCATGCTTGCCAGCAACCCATACATTACTTGGGCGGTGAAGATGTGACCTATGTATTAGAGGGATCCACACCAAAAGCTCACCATCACTGCCACATATCCATCCCTCATCATTGATAATGGATTGGTCAGTGAAGTTGGGGTGTCTTGTTGTTACTTCATTTCCTGTAGCAGTGTTTAACATGCAAATTGATTGAGGTTCTGATGAGACAATGCACTGACCATGTGGTGAGAGTGCCACAGACTCAATAGCATCTGTTTTTCCAGTAAATGGACCAGCTGCTATCCCTCCAGTTGAGATATTCCACATACGAATTGTTTGATCCTCTGAGCCTGACACAATTTGCTGACCATCTGGTGAAAATGCCACAGAAGTGACAAAATATGTGTGGCCAAAAAATGGGCCTGCCACCACCTCTCCTGTAGTAGCATTCCACACACAAATTGTTTGATCATTAGAGCCAGAGACAATGTGCTGGCCATCTGGTGAGAATGCCACAGACTTGACAGAATCTGTGTGGCCGGTAAGTGGGCCTGCCATGGTCTCTCCTGTTGTGGCATTCCACACACGAATTGTTTGATCATTTGAGCCTGAGATGATGCACTGGCCATCTGGGGAGAATGCCACAGACCTGACTAAATCTGTGTGGCCAGTAAATGGGCCTGCCACAGTCTCTCCTGTAGAGGTGTTCCACACACGAATTGTTTGATCATAAGAGCCTGAGACAATGCACTGGCCATCTTGAGAGAAAGTCACAGAACAGACAGGTTTTGTGTGTCCAGTTAATGGACCTGTCACCGTCTCTCCTGTAGTGGCATTCCAGACACAAATTGTTTGATCACCTGAGCCTGAGACAATGTGCTGGCCATCTGGGGAGAATGCCACAGACAATACCCAAGAGCTGTGTCCAGTAAATGGACCTGCAACTGTCTCTCCAGTTATGGTGCTCCATATACAAATTGTTTGATCCTCTGAGCCTGAGACAATGTGCTGGCCATCTGGTGAGAATGCCACAGACCTGATTTGACCTGTGTGCCCAGTAAATGGGCCTGCCACTGTCTCTCCTGTTGTGGCATCCCACACACAAATTGTACAATCACCTGAGCCTGAGACAATGTGATGGCCATCTGGTGAGAATGCCACAGAAGCAATCCAACTTGTGTGTCCTAAAAATGGGCCTGCTGCTGTCTCTCTTATAGTGGCATTCCACACACAAATTGTTTGATCCCGTGAGCCTGAGATGATGTGCTGACCATCTGGTGAGAATGCCACAGACTCAACTGAATCCATGTGTCCCATAAATGAACCTCCTGATGTCTCTCCTGTTGTTGCATTCCACACACAGATTCTTTGATCATGTGAGCCTGAGACAATGTGCTGGCCATCTGGTGAGAATGCTACAGACAATACTGAGTCCATGTGTCCAGTAAAGGGACCTGCCACAATCTCTCCAAGAGTGGCATTCCAAACACGAATTGTGCAATCTTGTGACCCAGAGACAATGTGCTGGCCATCTGGGGAGAATGCTACAGAATAGACTGCTTGTGTGTGTCCAGTAAAGGGACCTGCCATCACCTCTCCTGTAGTAGTATTCCAGACACAAATTGTGCAATCTTCTGACCCTGAGACAATGTGCTGGCCATCTGGTGAGATTGCCACAGACAACACTGGATCCGTGTGGCCAGTAAATGGGCCTGCCACTGTCTCTCCTGTCATGGCATTCCAGACACGAATTGTACAACCAAATGAGCCTGAGACAATATGCTGGCTATCTGGTGAGAACACCACAGACATGACTGAACCCTGGTGTTCAGTAAATGGGCCTGCCACTGTTTCTCCCGTTGTGGCACTCCACACACGAATTGTTTCATCACGTGAACCTGAGATGATGTGCCGGCCATCTGGGGAGAATGCCACAGAATTGACCCAATCTGAGTGTCCAGTGAATGGACTAGCTGCTGTCTCTCCTGTCATGGCATTCCACAGACAAATTTTTCCATCATGTGAACCTGAGACAATGTGCAGGCCATCTGGTGACAGTGCAATGGAATGGACAATGCCTCCATCAGTTGAAATCACCAACTCCAATGGTGGCCAATGAGACAATTGCCCACATTCCACATGCAAGATTTGAGGGAATGAACTGATATAATGTGCAGAGACAAGAGATCCAGTTGGAGCAAATGGTAGAGCAGAGAGATAGACATGTGGTGCACTCTTTGCCATGCACCCTCTGAAATACCGTACAAACACAGAAGTATCATTGACAAACAACCTGAATGTCTCTAGCTCTGTCTGGGAAGCCTGCTGTGATCATGGCTATCAGTTGCTTGCCTTCCTCACCAATCTACAATGGAATTACACTCACACCTTGACCAGAGGCCAACCACATTTTCAGAGCCAAGCATGCTGCCAAAGCAAGGCCCACATGGTTCATCAAGCTAAGGGCCTCCAACCAAAAGAGAAGTTTTGTCTCAAAGAATCTTTGAAGTTTTTCATACAGATTGGTTTCAAAACCAATATGTTCCAAATGATCACCCCAGAAACAACAGGCATATGACAGAGCAGGAGGGATGTGCTTATCAACACAGGATTTGAGGTCTGAAACATCATTGTTAGCAAGATAAGATGTTTCAAGATTGCAGATGTTGAATTTGAGGCCATTGAGTAGTAGACTAAGACAGGAATGGGCCAATTGATGATGAGCATCACAAAGGTCAACACAAAATTCACCACTCCTCTCTTTGTTTGTGAGGAAATCACGAAATGATGTATGAAGAGGAATAATGAGGAGGTTTTCATTTGATGAATTGACATTACTGAACAATGAGCCAAGATGACGGAGCATGATAACAACTGCACCACGGTCAGAGGAGGCATGTTGTCGAAGAGTGGTCAGGGAGTGGATACTGAGAGGTTCAATTGAAGCAATGAGTAGTCCCACAACTGAGCGAAAAAGTTGCCGTGATTTCTCATGCTTGAAGTATCCTTCAAGGACTTCTTTGTACAACCCATCCAAGGGATCTTGTCCATGGCTATCTGCACTGAATTTCAAAAGATGGCTTATGCACTGTGTCTTGCTAAAGCCAAAGGAGTCAGGAGGGTCTAAGATGTATCCACCTGCGACCGCTGCCCACTGAAACAAACCCTCTGCCCTGTTTGCCAGCTCATTGTTTTTGAACTCGTCTGAAGGGAGC
>QFDV01000834.1:0-10970 GCA_003315845.1 Lactarius trivialis
ATCAACTGTGAGAGATTCTCAGCGTCGGTTCCCCCATGGATTGCGTAAGCCATCGCTGATCATTATGTGTAATCGATGGGTATGTCAACAACAACTACAATTACATCTTCCCGCGGCGTGGTTCGAATGTAAGTGTTCGAAGAGTTTTCCGCTTTTGGTAATACTAAGACACCACGGCTGCGGCGCTTATAGACCAACATTCTAAGCGCACCAGCGCTTCGCAGTCAACCCTATCGCAGCACTACTATCATCTCAGTGATCCGTGATCTTTTCTTCACAGGAGTTGTGCCATTTGTTACACAGTACCGGAGTTTCTTCCTGTCTCACAAGGGATCTGATGGAACACTTACTTGGGAAGTTCCGAAGGCAATGGTTGCCTTGATCTCAACAGTGGTGAGTTTCTCGGTTTTACCTTTTGTTCATTAGCTAATCACTCTCGGAATCTCTCAAGTATTATGCGGCCCTTAACGAGTGGTCCACAGGCAGATACAAACATTCCGACTTTACAGCAAATATGAATATGGATGCTTACAAAGGACACATGGATTCTTTGGACAGAATCGAGAACACGAAGAAGGGCTTCTATCATAGGATGATGGCAGATATATACCGTCTCGCGTATGTTCTCCTCTCATCTCGGCCTGGGACTCATTTTGAAATAATTATTTTTAGTTCTATGGGTCAACCTACTTATCAAGTCCCACAATTGGAAATGGAATTCAACGACTTCGATTGAATGCACGTCATTAGTAAGTGTTTCTATTTGGGTCCCGGCATATAAACTTACCATTATGTTAGCCTTAATATACCCAATATACCCAAGACACGATCATGGTGTCTGTTCCTCTAGCCACTCATTTAGCCTTATTTTCCAGTTCTTAGACACTCGTTTAACCATACATTAGCTACAATTTTTGTCTGAATAAACAAAATTTAATGTCATCTGAGTGATAAATTTCGAAAAACTTTCGGAAAATTTGTATTGGTTAAAATTTGGAGACAAATTAGTGCTAATTGACGGGGGGGATAGTTAAAAAGGTAAATGAGCGCTTACGTGCTAATTTGCGCCAATTGACGCCAATTGACGCTAATTTGCGGGGGGGGGTTTTCCCGATGCATGCTCGTGTAAGTGTTTTGGTTTAAGAGCATCGGATTATGTTCTGACTTTTGTGTTAGGATGTCCTTGATGCACTCTACTCGCTCTGACCAGAAGTTAATTTAGTTCGTTTTGCTTCCATGAGCTCTCGATACTTTGTTCGCAATTTACGTTTCACTTGCTTTAGCAAAGCACGACAATATAATTTTTAGTGTCAAAAATAAATAAAAAGGAAGCGTTAACAACTAGTATAATTTTGTAACGATTGGAGAAGTAATGAGCGAGAAATTCGATGTGAGAGGGGTAGGGATAGTAAATAGTCGGAGACACAAAAATGAACATTCACTGCAGTAGGAACACAAAAAACTCTGCAGTCAATTTAACTTGTTTTTTTTTTCTTTTTCTTTTTGACCCAAATCGATTTAACTTCGCCCTCCACACAGAACCCTCCACGCAGAAGAGGGTCCATCGTAAGACTCAATGTGCAAGACCGAAGATTCTGTCACTGTTGACAGACTTGTGCTTCAAACGGCCGCGCCATACTAATCGCGAATCAGTCAGCGCTTAGTCACACCCGGGTATAGAGCAGGAATCATACACGTACGGAATGATTGGCAACGAGGTTAGTGCACTTCACGCATCCTTGGCAAAGCCGGGCTTCTTGACGCCGTTTGGGGCATTAGATGGCTTTGGGGGCGGTACCGATGACAGTGGGGGCGGCGGCACCGATGACGGCGGCGGCGGCGGCACCGATGACAATGGGGGTAGTGGCGATGACTGTGGGGGCGGCAGCGATGGCCCTGGATGTGATGGCGGCTCGGTGGCGACGACAGCCATCGACGAGGCCAAAGCAAGAATGGAAACAAAAGCAGCAGTGGAGAAGGCGTACATGGTAAAGCAGGTGAACGGTCAATGGGTTGTTGATCTAATGGGAGGGAGCAGCACTTCATTTTATACTCGTGAAGCCCAAGTTGTACGAATAGATGAATGTGGCGTCGGCGAGGATGAATAGTTAGTCCCATTGTGACACGCTCACCTGGAGACGTGACCGTTGCTCTGATGGGAACGACGACTCGGATGAAATATTGCACACGACTGCGCAGCGAAATGGAAGGCCCATTGTGGCGTAGGCAAGTACACTCCCCCGCAGCGTCTCTGGGAGCTCGTACGTCCATGAGAAATTTGAGTAAAGAGACTGACAGCCGAGCGCATCCCATGTTACGCGAAATATAGAGCAAAGTGGCGCAGGGTGTGTCCTCAGCTGGGAATGAAGGACTCATTTAGCTGTTCACTGTTCTAGAAGTTGAGTGATCCTGTGCGAAGTTGAGTGACCTTGGCAGAGCCACCTGCTTTGAGTTCAAGAATCCAAGCCAGTCACTTGATGTACACCAAGGATTAGTGACAGATCCATTAGGTCAACAAAAAAAAAAAACTCCCGCCGGATTTCCAGCATACTGCGGCCCTCATTTTGGCTCGCCAATTGTCAAACTTGAAATTACGGCACTGTTAACGACCAGCGTCCCCGACTACAAGAATTGTAGAGTCAGCATCGTAGAACGGTGTTTTTCTTAGGACCACGTTTGACTGGTTGACTGGAAGCACGTAATGTTCATCTATGAGAGCTACAACGCATCACAGGTATCTTATTTTTCAGGGAAAAAACGAAACTTTGCTCACCTAAGAGATTGGCGGACGAGACCCCGCCCCTGAGCGCCGCAATTCGCGAAGGGGGAATGGGTGCATTTGTAGCTCGCTTGAGACGTGAGCGGGAAGGAAACGTGATTAGATGCCTTCGCCGAAAAATGACTAAATACTGCGCACTTTGAAGACTGCGTCTGTAGCCTTGTCAAGGTGCGAATGGTTGACAACGTATGCCCTGCCGCTGTAAGACAAGACTGCGCACTCGACTGCGCATTTATATTTTGTATGCGACACGTCCGTATCACCCCAACTGGCATGTCAATGCCCCGTGCCGTTGCAAACGGCACCTGTATCAGTGAGAAAAGTTTCATGGAGCCAATCGTCGTGACATGTGCTTCGCAAAAGCAGTTCTTGCGGCGCCAGTTCCGGGAGATCGCCATGGTGATAGCGGCAATCAAAACTCGTCTGGTGCGCGTCGACCGTGACGACTGCACTGATGCCGCATTGAAGTTGATCACGAGGCGCGGCTTGCTTGGGTCTAGTTGCGACCCAAATTGCACTGGATACAGGGCCTTGCGGTGAAGCGCAGCAGGGCAGCAGGCACTATCCACCTATAGCAGCGGCCACATATCTTCATCGCTTTAATTTTGCCGACGACTTCCAGCCATCGTCCACGTTGATGGATGTCCTGGTTAGTGGTGCTCATCCGGGCCATAACCCGTTGGAAATGCCAACAGGTTATGGGCCCTGATGAGCGTCGCCAATCAGTCTGCTTCTGCTGCCGCAGCGACAATGTTATCGGCCCCTGTCATCTTCTTCGGCTGCTCCTTCTCCTCGTGTACCTACCCTTGCCATCGAACAGCTTCCTTCCAAAATCCTCGTCTTGGATGCGAGGCACTAGATAGACACGATGCAGTCAGGAATCACGCACGTGTACAAGCAAGAACCAATATTCACCCAGATAGACGTAATACACTACCTAGGTCTAAGTTAAGTTTCTGGGGCTAAAGCAAAGACGACACTCGCCTCAGGATTCGCCAGTGTATACACACTGGGTATTTATCTAAACAAAACAAAAAATTAGGGGTATTCAGATTGTGATTCTATCAATCGACTTGTGAAAAACCGGCCGATCGTACAGCTGGTGAGTTTGCGCGGAGAATAGTGACACCTTCACGAAACAGATAAAAGCGGGAGGCATACGGGTGGCGGAAGAGCACGATTTTCGGGCTTGAAGGTCGTGCATGGCCCTGGAGGAAGTCCAAAACCATTTGGCCACGTTTTCTTCGTTGTAGAGGGTGCGGAGGGAATGAAACTTCACGTAGGAGAGTATGTGTGAAGTATGGGCAGTAGTAAATAAGGTGGGAATCGTCTCAGAGAGAGTAACCGCATAGGTACCCGCAATATTCTGGTTGGGCATCGCGGCATCGGATTTGAAACGGTGAGTATTATATGCGCCAATGCCCCAGCGCTAATTGTAGTGCAATGGAGCTTATTTTTCTTATGTCACATGGTGTGGCTCTCCAAAGAAGGCGGCAATTCCTGCCGCCGGGTGGGCGATAGTGTGGGTGTAGGTGCAAGCGTACTAGTAGTAGACGCCCGGTAAGACACGCTGAAACTCTATCACACGCTGATCGCGCTTCTTTAGACCATCCTCCGACTATTTGAGGTACTGTAAGCCCTAAGTTACATTTGGTATGATCTCTCCGGTATCTGGTGCCATGGCCACGCGAGGCCTTTTGCACGCGGTGCCAGCCAACTGCTAGATGGTGCCCTTCCATCCCGGAGTCCCCACGAACCCATCCACTTTCTGCGTTTTGGCGGTGTCGTCAGTCTTAAGCCCGTGGTCAGACGACCGTTTATCGAAGTCTTTCGCTCACCGATCTTGGCCGAAGCCAAATTTCCTGTGTCACTACATTGCTCACTCTTCGCCAGAATGGAGCCTCCAAATTTTTGAGCCCTTTACGCAAGACTTATGGCTCATACCCCATACTGTATTGACTGGCACGCGTTCTCCGAAAGTGAGCATGCCGAGCCGTCGTTGTGATTGAGTACGTGTCGTGGACACACTGGAACCAGGACTTGATCTTTCAGTGAAAAATCTTGAAAAAAAATGTGACTCAGACACAAAGATTATTTTGTGACAATAAATTGGAGAAAGATTTAAAGTTTATGGATCACATGATGGCTAATTTGCCTGTTTTGGACTACCATGTGATCTGCAAACTTTAAATCCTGCGCTAATTTATTGTCACAAAAAAATCTTTATGTCTTGGTCACAATTTTTTCGCCAAAAGATCAATTCCTGGTTCCAGTGACAAGAGTACATGAGCCATGCAGAACTTTGTGAGGAAAGTCGACTTTGATTCCAATTGCAAGGGTGGGCAATTTACGTCCACGATGGACCGGGTCACGCGCGTCAAGGTTCGATTACGTCAGAGAAACGGTCACGTGCCTGCGGAAGTTTTGCACTCACCCGCGTACTGTACACCGAATTATATGCAACACAATTCCTAGCAGGTATGCCTTCGTTGGGGAACTGCGCCCGACACGCCCTCATAGGCCTCATCCCCGATCTGACATTCATAAAGGCGCGTTATCGTCGTGGCCTTGCACGTGGAACCTCCAGCCTTATGCTGCTAGTAGCCTGCTACTCCCGGTGCGGTGCCACCTCTCCTGTCACCACGCAATGTAGAGCTGTTGAGAGTAAGGGTTGGGATGCGCACGCAAAATTCCAGGCCGTCTTCTGACAAGATTCAGACTCCACTGAGGCGGAGAAGGCGCCTCACGAGACGTTTATCATCATGAGCTAGCGCGACCGGCGAGGATGACGGGGCTATCGAATATGACCTAACGTTCCCATCGCTGGACGAAACAAAGGTCGAGCTCAAGTCGGTGTCGTACTCGAATGATTGGAACCCTGAGGGGAACGGTTTTCCCTACCCAGATTATAATCACGGCGGCTGCACGCGAGGTGTTGAGTGCAAGTTTTCGCACGCGGCGGATGACAAGAGTGTGCGAGATCACCTGTGCGTCTCTTCTTTCACTTGCCATGGAGGATCGCTGACTTCGAACTCTGGCCAGCGGGCGCAACGTTTGGAGTGCAAATTTGGTAACTGCTTGTATTCCCACGACAAGACCTATTTGCCATCCGGCCGGTAGTGGGATGATGAGAAACGGAGCTCTATCCGGTATATTTTAAAAGCCCCGGTCCCCACACTCCTTCATGTCGCGTATTCACGATTATGGACACCCACATCGCATAGACACCGGCGCACGCGGCCGAAATGGAAGAGGTGTCCATGGACCGGAAAGTAAACATGATGATGCTGAAATGCTTCGGTGATATCATAATGAATGTTGAGGAGGAATGCGTCGCCCACAGGGACAAGGGGAGAAGGTCCAGAGGTGGGCGGGGTCATGGTCGCGGCCGGGGAGAAAACTGGGGCTTTACGGACGACGAGGTTCAGGATGACAGGAACTAGTCTGTCAGGGTGTCAAACCATGGGACGAAGATGCTCGTGTAAGTATTTTTGGTTTAGGCGCCCCATATTTCGTGTTAGGATGTCCTTGACGCTTCCATGAGTTCTCGATACTTCGTTCGTAATTTACCACAAAGCTCATCACACACAGTATTGGTCGGCAAGTGTGACAAACATTCGTTTGAAAAAAATTGGAGGTTGTTAACAAATGATATAATATTGTGGCGATTGGAGAAGTAATGAGCGAGATTTTCGAAGTGTCCAAAGAGAGAGATAGGGATACTAGTAAGTAGTCGGAGACGCAATGGTTTGCAGTAGGAACACGAGAAAACTCTGCAGTCATTTTTTTTTTGTTTTTTTAAAAAAAAAAATACCCAAATCAATTTAACTTCACCCTTCGCACAGAACCCTCCACACAGAAGAGTAAAACTCAATGTGCAAGACCGAAGATACCTTCACTGTTGACCAACTGGATCTGTGCTTCCCGGGACCCGGGCATCATTCTACTGGCAAGCAGTACTAATCGCGAATGAGTCAGTGATTCGTCACACACGCGCACAACCTTGTCTAGAGCAGGAATACACGTACATAATCACTGACAATGAGGTTGCTGCAGTCCTCGTTCACGCCAGTGTTGAGCTCTTTGAGCTGTGTGCACAGAGTGCTGTCAGGAATGTTCTGCGGTTTGGGCTCCAGCCCGTCGACAGTCGTGGTCGAGGCCCTCACGATATTATTGCAGCCCGGGGGAGGCGTCGTTCCCGGGGTGGTCAATGGGGTGGCCGCTGCCTGTGCCGGGTTGGCTGCTGCCTGTGTTGGGTTGGATGCTGCCTGTGCCGGAGGTGCCGCTTGTACGACGACAGCCAACGACGAGGCCAAAGCCAGAATGTAAACAAAAGTAGCAGTGGAGATGGCGTGCATGGTAAGGCAGGTAAAGTGTTAAAGGGTTATTGTTGTTGTTCTAATCGGAGGGAGCAGCCCTCATTTTATACCCTCGCGAAGCCCGAGTTGTACGAATAGATGGATGCCTCCTAGAATGTAGCATTTATTTTTTTGATTCTCCGATCACCTAGAGATGTTACCGTTGCACTGATGAAGATGAAGATTGCAAACGTACTGCGCGGCAAAATCGGAAGGCCCATTAGGGAATAGAAACCAGGTACACTTCTCCGCAGCGTCTCCGGTGTCGGATCACAGGGAGCACCGCCACTACCGAACGTCCACAGAAAAAAGTGGTAACGAAGCTGAGCGGCGCATCCCATGTTACGCGAAATATCGGGAAAAGTGGCGCAGTGCGTGTCCTCAGTTGGGAACGAAGGATTCGTTTAGCTGTTTGTAGCATTCAGGCAGTTGGTTAGCCGGTGACCCTGCGCGGGGGAGTGTGTCACGGTCTTTGGACCTACTTTGGAGTGCCAGAACCGGAAGCCAGTCACTTGATGTAACTTACAGTACATGAGTTCAAAGCCAAGGATTAATGAGGCCTGGTACAGATCCACTGGCATTAGCGTTGCAGACTGACCCGTTGACCCCCAACGGCATGTTTGTCGTACTATCACCTATTCAACAAAACAAACAAAAAAAGACTCCCGTCTGGTTTTCCAGAATGCTGCGGCCCTCATTTCCGTCCAACCAATCGTCAAAATTCACGCACTGTTAAGGGTCAGTGTCCCCGACTCTACGAGAAGTGTAAAGTCAGCACCATAGCACGGATGAGTATGTGAGTTCATCCCAGAGTTAGTTGGGGGTTATTGAACAAGCTTATGGGAGCCACAACGAATCGCAGGTATCTAATTTTTTGTCAGGGAAAAAAAAACGACACTTTGCTCACCCAAAAGGGTGACGTGGAGGCACCGCAACGCCAAAATTTGCTAAGCTGGGCGAAGGGGGCACGGATCCAATTGTAGCTCGGTTGAGACGTGAGCGGGAGGGAAACGTGATCTAGATGCGCGAACCAGGCTTCGACTGAGGACTGCGCACTTTGAAGACTGCGCCTCAGGCTGTAGCCTTGTTACGGTGCGAATGAAAGTCCTGCCGGTGCAAGACAAGACTGCGCACTTAACTGTGCATTTATATTTTGTATGCGGCACGTCCGAATCACGCGAACTGGCATGCCCTGTACCGTTGCAGACAAAAGCTTTCCGGGGCCGATCATCGTGACAGGGGCCTCGCAGAAGCGGTTGTGGCGCCAGTTCCGGGGGGCCGCCATGCTGATACAGAAGCTGCCATCAAAGTCGAGTCGTGCCAGTGTTGTGCCGCGGCATGTATATCCGGAGCTGCGTATTAAAGTTGGACACGAAACAGAGGGCTACAGCAGTGTTACAGCGCTTTCCAAAATAATGATCGGTTGTCTTACCTCTTGCCTCTCCTTCGCGGGCTGGTCAGGTAGATCATTGTCTCGGACAGCCTCCGGGACAGAAGGTCGTAGTGTGGCTTGGAAGCCGCGTCTCCGTATCCACTTGCATCCAAACCCCTCCTGTCTCACTCGTGTGTGCGAGCAGTGAGCACTAATAGTCGTGGTGCGCGTCGACGACTGCACGGTTGCCGGGCATCGTGGTGAAGCACGGAGCAGGCACCATCCACCTGTCGCGGCGGGCATATATCTATACTACATTGCATCAATTTTGCTGACTTCCAGCCATTGTCCACGCTGGTGGGTGTACTGGTCGGTGCTCATCGGGGCAATAACCTGTTGGGATGGCAGCCAACTTGGACCTCGGGGGTCAGTCTCCCAAGCTCCTGGCTGGCTGACCTGCGCAACAGGTTATAGGCCCTGATGTCCATCACTAACCAGTCTGCTTCTGCCGCTCCTGCGACCATATTATCTTCCCAGGGCGGATTGGTTCTTCTGCACCACCTCTTCTCGCACTTACCCTCTCCATCGAACAGCTCCCTTCCGACATCCCTCATCTTGAATGCGAGGCACTAGATAACCACGATACACTCAGGTATTACGCGCGTGTACATTCACCCAGATGGACACATTATATTACCTAGGTCCGAGAGTTCTGGGGGGGTTAGAGTAAAGACGACACTCACCTCAGGAATCGACTTCGTGTACGAGCGCCAAGCATACATTGTACACTGGGTATTTATCCACGAGGCAAAGAAAAATTAGCGGTATTCACATAGGTGTACGGAGACTGATCCTGCCAATCGACCCGTGATTTTATTATCCCTTTCGATCCAAGAAAAACTGGCCGATCGTGATCTGAGCGATCGCGCGCGCCAATATCACTACTGGCCTCTATACCGGGACCGTCTTCAAAGAGGTGTTAGCGGATTTGCGCAGAGGATGGCGACACCTTTACGAAACAGATGAAAGCGGGAGGGATACGCTTGGCGGAAGGGCACCATGTTTGAGCTTGAAAGCCGTGCATATGTCCTGGAGGAAGTCCATGAACCGCTTGGCCACGTTTTCGTGTGGAGGGAGGATGAAGTTCCCGTAGGAGAGGATGCGTGTGCTGCTGCGAAGTGATAAATGAGGGGATCCCACCACTGGTGGGGATTCGGATTTGGATGGTGAGTATAAGTTCCAACAGATGTGACGGGAATAACGAGGGGTTCGTTTTTTCTCCCGTCGCATGGTGGCTCTCCAAAGTGGGCAACTCCTGCCGTCGTGTAGGTGGGTGATAGTGTGAGTGAAGGCGTAGGGCGTAGACGCCCAGTGAAGTGCGCTGAAACTGGTCTGGTATCTGGTGCCGCGTGTGTGCCAGTGACACCCGAGAAGGAGGCCTGCTGCACGCGGCGCCAGCTAACTCCTGAGCTCGCTGGTGCGCTGCTGGTGCCCCTCCAATCCCGGTCCTTGGGAGTTCCGACGAACACCTCTGCTTTCCGGCGGTGCCATCGGCCCTAAGGCCTAAGCTCGTGTTCAAATAAAGATAAAGACGACAGTTGATAGGATCTGTCGCTCACCATTCTTGACTTCAGCCTAAAATTCCCATTCCCTTTGTGTCACCATGTTTGTTGCCCACATACGTTGGTGGCACTCTTCGCGCTTCCGAATTCTTGAGATTCTTCTCGCAAGACAATTATTAAAAAGTTCATGCCTCCATAATGAATTGACTGGCACGCGCTCTCCGAAAGCGAACACGCGCCGAGACGGTGATTGAATATGTACAGTATGGTTGACCAAGAGTACGAAACCGATCATGCATCTTTGGTCACTGTTCCGTGACAATTACGTCATAGAATCGGATCACCGTGACGTGCCCGCGGCTCCGATCGCGCCGCTGTTCACCCACTTGCCTTAACTTACGCTTGCCCTCACACGTTAGTACAGTAATGGCCCCCAAATTGTTATCCGCCAGACAACGCAAGAAATACGAGTACTAGTAATAAAACTAGGAGGCGATGCCAAATGCGAGCACTGTGAACGTCGATTTGGATGAAAATCATCCAAATCTGTACTGATTTTCAGAATTCAGCCTAGTATAGACGACTTAGTGGCTGATTTGAATTCATCCTAATTTTTGGTGCTGAAAACCATCCAAGTAAAATGAGCCTATTATCTACTGAAAATCACGAAACATGAAACTATTATAAATTATCATTCTAAAACACGTCTATGATTGGATGTTGGGTGAATATCATCCTATCTCAAACTCGACAGTCTCCACCTAGGATCCGATTTTTTTGCTTCCGGGCGTGAGAAAGTGCTCCATTCCGCGACAGAAAACAAACCATCGCCATCCCTCTTACAGTAATGTCTTAACCACGACCACAACGCCGCCGTCCACCCCACTGCCTCCTTACCT
>QFDV01000835.1:13005-28673 GCA_003315845.1 Lactarius trivialis
TTTTTTTTTAAATAAGATGGTTAAATTTATTAAATAGGAAGTAATTTAGATTTTTGTAATAAACATTTTTCATTGATTAATTAATTATTATACTTAAAATATTTTATTTTATTAATAATAAATAAATGTGAATTAATTTATGAATTATTATTTGAGTAAATATAATATTATCACTATATCAAATAAAAGTGGTAATATTGATTATAAAAAAATTAATTTTTTTTTCAATTCTAACCAATAGTGTATATAAGAGTGGGAGGAAAACAAGCTCCCAAAAGATGTGCCTCACTCTGACCATTTGTTGGCTGATCCCTATCATTTGGATGTGTTAATTCACTGTTGTACTAATAAAGTTTTATAGATCCTTCTGACCCACTTCTATCTATATTGTACTGCTATCTAAACATAGGTATACTACTTTACCTTGGGTAATAATTCACTATATATAATGTTTTGTCTTTGCCTCTGTCACTTTATCATATTACCTTCACGTTAGTATCTCAAGATGTCACTCAAGTTACTGCAACATAGAACCGCCTATGAGTGAACATGGGTGTCCTAAGATATAATTCAACATGCTTCACAGACTGCCCTTAAGACTTGTTGATTATAGAAGCAGAGCACAACATGCAAGAAATTGCTATAAAAGCCTGTCATCTTAATGAAAGCACACTATTTTATACTCATTTATGAGGTTCTTTTTATCTAAGAGCATTAAGAATTCTTTTTCCAACCTTGCCTAGATGAATTGGGATGCATCCTAAGGCTCACTCATCAAAAATGTAAGCATTATGATATGTGTTGAAGCCATAGAGCTTGACAAACATTTGCTAGGTGATCCTCTTCAGTTTTACAGCCATTCTCTACCTGCCAATAGGAAGACACACATGTAAGACCTACAAGCATGGGAATACTTTCCCATGGTCACATGCAGTCACATGATATGAAAGAGAGATAAAACATGATGTATTACATGACTTAAACACACAATGTATCATGTGACTGTGACAAGATAGAAAATGAAAAGGTGAAAATAGGAGTGTCTGTGACAGTGATAAAACTTCATTCCATGAGCTCATGAAGTTGAGTAAATGTCTGAGCTGCCTTATCTCACTTGGTGTTCTGCTCAGCTTCCACTGAACCTGTCACCTCCCCTTCTCTTTCTTTTGCTTATTGGACAGGAAGCCTTTCCTTACCCATTGAAGCCAGTGGCAGCATACTGAACAATGCAATATCTTGTTTCCCCCCTCTGAAGAAGGGTGTTGGAGTACTTGACAATGGCAGAGGGTATAAGTGCTGTAGAACCAGCAGGGAACTCAACAATTATTCCAAGATCCCAAAGGACCAGGTAGCCACCTTCCTTGGAGTTAAAGGAGCCCAAGGCACTAATGGAGCACCATCCTTGAGAAAGGTTCTTCTGATCAGTGTGTGGGGAGCATACAGATTGCTCTCCAAGATTGAAGGTGCAACATGGAAAACCTCAACACTTGAGTCATAGGACTTATCAAGGGTTGGATCTTTCACCCTGAGCTGCTTAACTGTATCTTGCATGTACAGAAAGTTCTTCTTTCCATAATGTTGAATGAACCTGCTAGTTTATAACTAATACTCATAAAATGCCAGCTTGGATGCTTACAGCTTGCAAACTTGCAAATTTGTTGCACAGCACCCTTTAACATAAGCTCCTCCAGCACTTCCATTTTCCCATCTAAAGGATCCCATATGAAGCCTGGTTTCTTTGGTGACAAACCCTGTGAGCAAGCTACGAAGCATAGAGATCAAAGGAAAACTTACCTTTTGACCACCACCATAAGAAATTTTATGAGCTATAGATTGATAGGAGCCTCATTGGCAAAGAGTGACCATCTCAGCCCAGTTCATTTCACCTGCTGTCTCTTTGAGAACTTCAAATGCTCCATGCAGAGTTTTTTTCCTGCCCTTCTGATCATGCAGCTGCCCTACAAGCACTCCCATCACCACTTCTCCCTATCAAGAAGCAGGTGTGTTTTCCTAAACTAGTACAGGTTAGGCTGAAAATAAGAAAAGAGCTATTAGAAATGTGGCTGCCATCTCAAGGCCATTGACCAGCTCCTCCTTGGTGTGCACCTTGGTTTCCCACTTGTAACTAATCTCAATCCAGTATGGCTTGGTAACGCCAACACCTAGGCCCATGTCATAGGGAACCTGCAGCATCACCTCCAGTGCCTTCTTCACACACTTCTTCACCACTTGCTTACAGCCTGAGTCACCAGCCTCAACTCAATCTAAACTTCACTTTTTGGATCTTTGGGCATTCTGATTCTTTGATTGAGTTGAGGCTCCTTCTCTTTCTCATCTTCAGAGAGGCAGGGGAGGAGTCAAAGGGCAAGGTATAGGAGTGGTCTGATGGGGAGGCAGGGGAGGGGTTTCCAGCAAGGAGGTGAGGGGACTCAGCACTGACATTGAAGAGTAAGGTTGCAGATATGAGTCAGAGGCCTGCTGCTGTCTCCCTACAGCAGTAGAGTTGCTGTCTGAGTCTGAGTAGGACAACTCATAGCCAGTCAGAGGGCTCACAAAAGCCTTGCTGACCTGATGGTACCTATTGAAGGAGAATTCAACAGTTATAGAGCCACCTGAGCAGGTGGTTGTCCTGAGACAGGTGCTCCACTAGTGAGGAGCTCTGCAGCCTAGTGCCATATGGGTGAGGCATGGGATGTCAGCTGTAAAATAGTCCAGAGTCCAAAGAGCAGGTGCAAGGGGTATGCCAGCAGCAAGGGAGAGTAAGAAGGAGATAAAACAAATCCACCCAACTCAGCCAGACAACAAGTCAAGGCTGTTCTGAGATGGAATGTGTGAAGGATGAGAGGAGTTGATGATTGATGGTGGTGGTGGTTGGTAATCAGTAATGTGTGTAAGAGAAGGCAGTAAGCATTCCTCAGACCTTTCCTGCCTCAACCACATCACTGGTCCAGTTTGGGTCCAGACTGAAGTTTAGAACTGAACTTTCCCATCACTCCACCACTGACACCAACCTTGACAATACATGAGATGCATTTCTTGGACTCTCACACTGTGTAGTCTGTTGGCACAATTTGAGACTAGTTCTTGAAAATTGTTTCATTATTGGGCAAGTAGAGCAGCAAACTGTAAGTCAATATCATGTTTTGAAACCTTCTGTGGCTAATGCAAGATATAGTTACTGGATGGAAACAATGGATGGAAATAAGCATTTTTATGCTGATAAAATCTTAATGGTTTTATAATAAATATCAATTCATTTATCTTCACTTTTTATGGCGCAAAATACAAATATGATGATTATATACTATTAGGCTAAATTTATGTTAAAAGATGGTGTTTAAATGATCCTAACTTAATAATTTTTTCTCATAATTTTTTAAATAAAAAAAAAAGATGTCATTTTTTAAGAGCCTGTTCAGTGCACACTTGGCCGGACACAGCACCAGCCAAAAAAAAAAGTTCGTTCTTTTTTGGCTGGGCCACGCAACATGACTGTTCGGCACACTTTAGCATGGCCGAGTGTGGTCGAGGCTGCATGTGGCCTCTCTGCCAAAAAAAAAAAACAGCTCAAGAGCTGTTTTTCTTCTCAGCTGCACCTGGCCAAGCTAGACAGATGTTACTGTGACCATAGTCTCAATAAAGTTCATTGACAATCCAATAAGTGTTAACAGCACTAGCACGCGGTGCAAAAATACTCATGCATTCACATCTGCATGTAATTACAGTAATTACAATCTAATCTACACTTTTTAAGTCCATCGCCACGTCGAGTTCTCAATCTCTCTCCCTACGGAGATTCACCAGTGTCCTATGGATAAAACCTGAGCGCATGTGCCGACTTGTGAGGCTGACATATGTTGTTGCAATATTCGAATTTGCTGTCATGCAATCCACAACGTCCATGGCATCATTGTCTGACAGTCCTTCGTCTGCTTCGATGAGCCCTATGGCAACTAAGAGGCTGCTAGCGATCAAACCGGCTAGAGTGGCGAGCATCCTGAGGGGCTTGGGTTGGCACACGGCCAACACCACGTTGTGCATGTGTAACGCTACAGCTGAGCGTTCAGTTGCGACATGCACGAGTATCAGGTATCAGCCGGAACGGGATGATCCCAGATAAGGGGATCAGTCAGGTGATGAGAAGGCTCAACACACACTGGCAAGTCGTGCGGACAGTGGAAAGGAATAAAGAGTCAGAGACGTAAGAGTCCTGATGCACTAAGGCAAGATGGAAGCTCCAAAGAGCTGACAATGGTTTGAGAGACGGGCTGTATTGGCCAAAAGGTCAAGTCTAAGGAGATACAAGCTATCCTAAGAGCAACCTTATATACATAAGAGAGCCTAGGAGAGCGGTCCTAGGAATGCGTCATGTACAAGTAAAGGGATCCTAGGAATTGAATGGGCCGGAAGGTCAGAGAACAATGATGTCATACATATGAAGGGGAATGGGGGAAGCAAATGATAGTGGAATATAATGTAAGAAAAGAGATGGTGACGTCCGTAATCGTAACAGCATGGCTTCAGCCAGCGTGGTCGCAGCGATGTTCATTGAGTTTGCCATTGATGACATCCCTTTGCCTGCAGAGATGCGTCAGACATTGCGGTGTTTGCATCCAGTCGTTGAAACAGCTGCTGCACCCCTGGGGCACTTGCGCTGAGCCTTCTTGGGGGTGTTGTTGTCCTGTGTATAGGGTCAGGTTGTTGAGAGAAAATATACTGTTTGCTGTTGATAAGTGACCTGAGCGCACTTAGCGACTCAATCGGACTAGAGCATGGACTCTTAGATTAGATTACGGGACATTAGATTAGATACTATACATCTATTATCTGGACCCTATTATTTACTTCATTTGTACGTAGTACAATAACTTGGACTAATCCGGACGTCTTATTGTACTCCAGTTACTTATTGTTTTACCTATTCTTATTGTTCTATTGTAGAACATCTTTTGTTCCCTTTTGGGACTTTCTGTTGTTCCAAATATGGAACCCTTATTGTCCTTTGCACCCGCGTCCTAGACACAATAGCGTGCACGGACCACACTCGTTTTGTATAAGTAGCTATCTTGTACACCCTGTAGAGCCAGTCTTCTAACTCGCTCTCCAGGTTAGTTATAGTATTCTGTGAATGCTAGTAGTCTTCTAACTCGCTCTCCAGACGTTGCCTGACTTAGACACCTCTTGTGTTCGCACTCACTCCTCTTTGCTATGTGAGTCACACCATCCGTACCCTGCTGTTCATCAGGTTATGGGCCCTGCCCATTGTTCTCTCCGCTCACTGGGCCTCTGTGTAGTTATGCCCACACGCTCTGTTGAGATACTGTGCTGGGGCCTCACCCACCTTGCCCAACCATGGGATGGACCACAGGCGTTGTGGTGAACCATGGAAGGAACCTTCCACTGAGTGAGTCGTACTATTCAGTCCTACTTTACATCCCCACTCTGTTCCTGGCCTGTGTGCGCACTTGGCACGGGTCTGGTAGCCCCTTAATACATATCTAGGCGTGCGTCTCCCACTGGGGGGCGTATTGTAGTGATTTGGTACCAGCCGTCTCTGGTTGCTACACTGTGCATGGAATCTCTCCACCCATGAGAGTGTAAAATCTGGTGCAGGCTCTAGGGGGTGTTCGTCTCTCGATGTTCTGCAACCAGATACTGACCTTGGAATGCGGCAAAGGGAAAGGACTTAGTGAACCCTTCGGGGGAAGATGCGGCCAACAGGCTGAGGAGGCTGAGGCAGACAGCATTGGGCTCTGTAGAGATCATTCCACACTTCCACTCTGGTGCTTCCTGAATTGAACCGTATCTTTGATACATCCTGGCTGGCAGCCGGTTCTTCAGCATGGTGAAGAGCATCACTTTGGGCATCCTCTTCATCCTCTGTGTGACTAGCGTTGAGCACATTAAGGGGACTATGTCTCTGTGCTTATACGTCTAGTGTAGGGATATGCTGGTAGCGATTAGGGGAAACCCGAAAGCATAAGACGCGTCCTGTTGACCACACGATGAAGTAAGGCTCTGCTATTTTGGCATCTCTGGATGGACCTCTGAGGATATAGGCTACGCTTAGGACTAGTGGTTCTGCCCTATAAACGGGTATTCCCACATAAGTCTGTTTGAAGCAACAAACTGGTCCTTATTCATGTCCATCCGTCCTGAGTAAAATCAGGACCTAGGGAGCTCTGACCAGGAGTGATATCGACCCTGGGCACTCTGTGTCCTTGTAACATGTACGCATCAAGGAGGCATGACACCTCTGGTGTTATGGCCAATACAGAACACAGTTAGGAGTAGAAATCCCTTCCCACGCTCTGTCTTTGTTGTTTAAGGCCTGTCGCTGATGCTCCTCGGCAGCAGATAACATCTCAAAATGTCTGGATCCACTACCGCCACCACTGCCCCAGCGACTCACACTCCTGGTGGCACTCTTATTTCCCTGCCCCCTACGGGCTCCTCCCTCCCAAGCGCCACTCTTACGCGGATTACAAACACATCCCTCAACAGTTTTCATCTGCCTTCAGGAATTCAACTCCCTCTCCTTGACGGTTCCAACTGGAACTATTGGTCTGGGATGTTCTGAGCGGTCCTCTCTATCCAAGAGGCTGAGGATATCATTGAATACAGCGTCAACCCCGACCCTGCCAACATCACAGTGGAGGTTTGGATCTCCCTACAAAGTAGGTTGACAGCGTACTTGCTCCTGTATTGCAAACAGGATGTATTCTCAATGGTTGGCTCGGATATCGAGTTTCCTTCTTTTAAAGATAAATGGGATGTGCTAAAGGCGCTTTATTCTGGGGAGGAAGGCACCTCCACCATGTTTAACATATGGATTGGCTTAGTACAAGCCAAATTTGACAACTCCCAGCCCCTGGGTCCTCAGCTGATTAAGCTGAATGAGACTCGGGTTGCGCTCACCAACGCCAAGATGGGTGTTACTGAGGTCCAGTACGCCCTTATCATTCTCAATGCCCTGCCTTCGTCATACGAGGCAGTGGTTTCTATCCTCCTCGCCTCCAGCCCTCCCACCATTATGAAAGTATGCGACATATGTGCGCGTATTCTTAACGAGGAAGGAAGGCGCTCCGGCCCTAGTGTGTCCCTCAATGCAGCGAAAGCCACACCTATCAAGTCCTTGGCGAGTAAGGGAAAGAAGAAAGATCACTCCCAACTTACCTGTCATTATTGTAACAAGAAGAGGCATATCGCCCCCAATAAGAAGGACAAGGTGGAGGAGAAAAAGAAAAAAGAGAATGCTAGTAGTTCAGCGGGCGGCAGTAAAGCCGCTAATAGTCATGTACTTGTGCCCACCACTGCCTCCATTGAGGAGGTTGACAATACCATTGGTTGTGCCCTGTACGTCGCTGAACGTGTGCATTGGATGATGGATAGTGGTGCCACGCATCACATCACCCCCCACCAGTCTGATTTCAAAGACCATACTCCATGTAAAGGCACTGTACACCTAGGAGACAAGTCTACAATCGACCAGATTGGAGTTGGGTCCATTGTCTTTAAAACGAGTTCTGGAACCCCTGTCACCCTGAGCAATGTGTTACACATTCCACTAGTGAAGACGTGCTTTATGTCTACACGTGCTCTTGCTCAGAAAGGTGCTGAGGTGGTTTTTACCAAGAACTCCTTCAAAATCGCTCTAAACAAGTGTCATGTTGCTGACGGCTATCTGGAAGACAATCTATATTGGCTTGACGTCTCCAGTTGGACTCTTAGATTAGATTACGGGACATTAGATTAGATATTATATCTATTATCTGGACCCTATTATTTACATCATTTGTATGTAGTACAATGACTTGGACTAATCCGGATGTCTTCTTGTACTCTGGTTACTTACTCTTTTACCTATACTTATTGTTCTATTGTAGAACATCTTTTGTTCCCTTTTGGGACTTTCTCTTGTTCCGTATATGGAACCCTTATTGTCCTTAGCACCCATGTCCTAGACACAATAGTGTGCACGGACCACACTCATTTTGTATAAGTAGTAGCACTTGTACACCCTGTTAGAGCAGTCTCTTACTCGCTCTTCCAGGTTAGTAGTATATTCTCTGTGAGAATATATAGTCTCTTACTTGCTCTTCCAGATGCTGCCTTACTAAGACACCTGCTTCGCTCTACTCACCTCTTCTACATGTGAGTTACATCTTCTGCATAGCCTGCTGTTCTTCAGAAGCATTGTCAAATTGACGTGCACAAGTATAGAGACTCAGACTCAAACTGCCAGCGCATCAAGACAACACGTCAGCACTAGTGCAGCTACCGGTCCGAGAATCACCGATGTGCAACATACTCTTACACAAAACTCAATTCAACAGGCTCACCACACAACAGCCTGGACACCGGCCCGACCAAACTTGCCATTACCTCATCATTTCTTGCTGGCCATCATAACACAACATCTTCCACAATTTCTGGCAGCACATCAGCACTCACATCCACACATCCTCACACATCACTTCCTGCCGGCACTTTTACCTGCCCTTAAGACATATGCATTTAATTATGCTATGAATATGCCAAAGGCAGTACAAGTACAAGCATTGGAACCCAATGCACATTGCTAATAACAACATGCACACTAACAACACCATTACACACTTACCTTCTTTAATATGACCCAGTTTTCTTCATCCCTTCTTAAGGGCACCCTTCTACAGTCAGGTCTCACCTCAATCTATCGCACTTTAGACATTCAGATTGCACCTGCAATCCGCACGAGGGGGAGCGAAGGGGAGCACGCAGCTCACGGGTGTAACAGTCAATCAGCTCAAGCAGACCAGGCATTTGGAGTCTGTGACAACTCAGGAGAGAATTTGGAAAAGCTTGGCCAAAACTGAGACATACTCAGAAAGCCAATGCACAGCTTGGAAATGGACAAAGCTAAGCTGACGCAACTTGGAAGCACAAGTCACAACTTGCAAAGCCAATGCGTATACATGATCACTTCCATAATCTGTAAGACGAAGAGCATCCAGTGTGTGCGCACACACAGAGAAGGGAGCATCACATGATATTTATCAAAGTACTGAGCGACCAACTGATGAGATGAGCGATACCTGCCTGACAAGGCAATATCCCACATCATCAGACGCCTGACGAGGCGATATCACTAAAAGATGACTCGGTGCAAACAATTAGTGGAAGTGAGACAAAGCAAACAGGAAGGGAGTAGAGTTTACCATCTGAGACTAAGACTCACAGGTGAGTAAACTATCTGACTGACTGACACATCATAGCACAGGCAGCAGTTCCCTGAGCATGAGGGGGAGTATGACAACTAACCGCGTCAGAAATCCTGATTGTACAGGAAAGCATAGGAGCCAGTTTGCTCATGCCGCTACACTAAGCACATAGAAGCAACTGAACGCACTTGCTCATCTGCTTTCTCAGCCTGCTATCTAAAGTGCACAGAAGCAGCAGATCCTCAGAAGACACTTGCTGTAACAAGACTCGGGCTCGTTCTGCTTGACTTGAGCTTCTTCTGTGGCGCGCCATTCGGCGGTCAATCTGCACGTCTCTTCCTTAGACTGTTGAAGGGATTCCCAAATGGCAGCGGTTCTGGAGAAGCGGTTCCATACGACAGTAGTCCAGCCCAGTAGAAGGGGCGGGTTGTAAAGGAGTTCTTTCAGTGTGGTGTTCTGTTTGAGGACTTCCTGGGATGATCCCTAAGGCAAGTCGGTTCTGAGGTATTGTTGATGACTAGAGATGAGAGGAGTAGTATTGAAGAAATCGAACCTAAAGTTTGATGTACACTGCAGTGCAGCTTATATACAAAAGAGACTGTGTGCGCTAAGCGGAGACTGATGAACAGCAACAGGAGATGGTGTAACTCACATAAGTGAAAGAGCAAGTGAGTAAGGCAGCAGGAAGAGCGAGTTAAAGACTGTATTCTTACAGAGAATATACTACTAACCTGGAAGAGTGAGTTAAAGACTGCTCTAACAGGGTGTACAAGCACACCATTCCTCCCCACACCCGCACCCACTTTCCCCACTCTCCTTGCTGCTTGTGCCCACCTGCTTTCCCCACCACTTGTGCCCATCTGCTCTGAGTCTCCCTGCCACTTGTGCCCATCTGCTCTCCTGCCACTCGCACCCAGCCTCCCCTCTGCTCACACGCACGCCCCCCACCGCCACTGTCTTTGCATTTGACCCCCTCCCTCATTGATACACACCATCGCTTGGATAGACATGGTGTGTGGCAACGTGAGCGCCATTATCCTCGAGGAAATTGATGGTCAAATGACCACCTGATGGCACCGTGCCAGAATTTCCATGCCATCTGGTAGGCCTAGAGGATGTTTCAGTAGCGAGGTTAAAGGATAGATGATAATACTTGCCTTGGTGCTGCTACCTCTGCCCCCTGATTCTCCAGCTGCATTCGTTTGTAATGCTTGATAATCCTGATCATGGTGGCCTGCCGTTTGAGGAGTTTGGAGGCAAAGAGATTGCCCCAGACAATGTCTCAAATTGGCATGAAGCAGAGATAGCAAAACAGTTGGTGAGGCAGAGGATAAAGGAAAAGTTCAACATTTGTACTCGTTTGCACTGACTCTGGACAAACCAGTAGCAAGCAAAACAAAGACACTTCGCGTGAATCAAATGCCTCTACCGCCAAAATGAGCACTAATGCGTCGCATATTTGATGCTAAACCCTAAGGAAAAGTTCATTGTTTGTACTCATTTGCGCTGACTCTGGGAAAAATCAGTAGCAAGCAAAACAAATATGCTTTGCATGAATCAAACACCTCTACCACCAAAATGAGCGCTAACATGTCACATATTTGATGCCTCAAATGATAAAATTTGTGGTCAGCAACCACAATCACCCAAATATGTAGGTAATACAAGCACCAGTAATATTGAGGAAGACGTGAAGTGTCCTAGAATCATTTTAAGGTGTAGAACAGCTCTTTGTTAAAATATTTATTCAACCAGAATTCCGAACCATACTCCAATGCTGTCTCCTTTGTCAGTTGTTTGTCGGCCTCCATGCCGAAATGTGGTACAAGGTCAATAAGAGTTCTGAGTTGGGAGAGAGGTACAATATCTCCCATAATTGCTCTGCAGCACGTTTCAGGAGGAACATGCCCATTGATGGGTGAGGATATGGGCCCTTTTGGTCTGAGGATATCAGGGTAGCAGGATTTGGCTGAGGTATGATATCAAACTGCTGAACATAGGAAAGGAACACATCGGCATTTGGAGACGGCAGATATGCTTGAGATGGAACAGCCCAAAATATAAGTTGTAGTTGTGCGATGTGATGCCCTGAACCAAATCCCATTGAGTCAATAAGGTTGAATCAGCATGTGCGCAACATAAGATGTGTACCTTCAAGACCACTATATGGCCAAACCTTATCATGGTCCGTATTGAGAAGAACGATGTCAGAGCATCCAAAAGGCCAGGGGTCTGATGGTGGCGAGGCATTGATCGTTTGAGGTGGCAGAATGAGATTTGGTGCATAATACGAACAATGCTGTAATTGTACCTTTGTCCAAACTTGAAGGCAGTGGAAGGGTAGGGAGAAATTGCTATTGGCAATCCTACGACCACCAATCTGGATAGGATTTCCAGTGTTGACCCAAACTAAGTAGTCAGCCAGTGCTCCCTGTAAATCTGGTATATTGAACTTGGTCATGACATCGTCAATTGACATCATCTTCATGGTAGGGTCTAGGCTCAGGTGTACTGCCGTATTGCCACGTACAGCAGTTCAAAATGGTAGTGGCGCACGTGGGTATAAGCCCTGCTTCAGGGAACTTGCAAGCTCAAAGTAGTCTCTGTTTCTTCAAATAGCCCCGGACACTGGAGCAGCTGGTCGAATATGCATTAGGAGTTCTTGCATTGTATTGACGATGTGTAAAGGTTCATCTGGTTCTTCCAGATCGGATAGACCATCCTCCTCGTCATCTAGGTATTCACGATCCACATTGTTGGGGAGTGGGCAAAAGTCAATGTTGGCCTCACAAATTGCAGTGGCTATGTCACGACCTGCCTCGTTGTACAATGTATGCGTGTGAGTTTTGACGTCGCTTTTTGGTTAGTTCCTTCGTTATCTCATAGCGCACCTTACAGACTATCATTGGGACCGTTTCCACTTACTTGTTATTGTTTCCCTCCCATGCGCGTCACTTGTACTATCACATGTCCTGGTTATTGTTCTCTGTTCTTCTACAGTCTTCCAATATGAGTAAGACCGTACTAGGGTTTCGGATATGTATCATGATTCAAGAGGCACTTTAAAGCCCTCTCATATGTCTATTTAAGCTTCGCAATGTAGACCAAGATCGACATCTTGGTCTTCTTGAATTGTCACTTGCTTTCCTCTTCCTCTCGTCGTCTCACAACTCACCTTTGGTCTAGAGTGCAGAAGTATCGCCTCTGAGTTAACATCTCTTCACCCTTCACATTAACACAGTTACGCGTTAGGAAGATTTGCCGTACCGTCCTTGCCGCCCTTACGTCGCCCAAGTCGGGCATACATTTGACAAACGTTACAGCCAGGTCGAATTGCTGACATTTCTCCTCGTGATCCAGGCAGCGACAGATCTGAGACTCATATTCCTGGTTGTTACTGGAACATGACGGGACTTTGATTTCAGTGACATGGCATCTTTCCATAGTATCTGCAGTCCACTGCATTGGTACACCATTTTCACGGATGCTGGAGGAGACACTTTGCAGGAGTTCAAGCTTTGGAATAAACCAATTGTCAATGATGCGGCTGCCCTTCCCAGTCCATGCACCAGCAGATATGATCAAACTCTTATGATCATGGAATTCCCAAAGTGCATTGTTGATACTGGTACAGTCCCGTTCAGATATCTCAGGTGCCTGTGCGAGATACCGAAAGTCCATCAATGAGTGAATGGCAGTGAGGAAATCCTTGGGAACAGCATCTGCGATGATGGCCACGATGTAACACTGGATGTCGCGATGTTCCCGACCAGTGACTTGCTTCAACTTGGATATGCCTTCGTGAAACTGACAAAAACCTGTGTGTGGATGGAGGATGGAGAATCAGTAGTTGATTTTGGGGCCTCCTAGAGCGTGGATGCACCAGTTAGCATCGTGGTCCCAGAACATTTTTGTTGTGCCAGTGGTGAAGGGGTTCCGGCATGAAGAATGTGGATGGTTCCGAAAGAGCCCAATCACGCCAAAACGGCTGGTGGACACCATTAAGTCGGACTCTCATGGCCTCCTTGATATATGCCTTGAGGTCCCAAGGGTCGACTCTCTCTTCAATGGCATGCAGTTGGGCAAGGGTAGTTGACGCAGTTCAGAGCTCATGCTGGGAGGGGTCACCAAACTGTTTATAATTTGCCATTGTAAGGTGGGAAGTTTTGCCAGCAACGCTGGAGAGTGCTACAGCCTCTTGCACATCCACAATGTAGGCAGCAAGAGGCGTAAACATATAGCGGAGTGATCCTACTGGATCCGACATCATGATACCAATTTGAGCGGCTTTTTGAGTGGTGTTAGGATGAAGTCCAGACATTCATGTATCATACGGTTCTCCAGGTCCTGACACCACAAGTTTTTCGATGTTTGAGAATAAATTTTGGGACAGGGAGTAGTGCAAGGAGAAGGAATGCGTGATTTGTGGCTTTCATCCGGAAATCCATGAGAAGGTTTGCAAGACCTATGAGAAGCGGGTGAGCGACATGTCCACCATTCATAGCGGATAAGTTTGTTTTGTCGGATGATAGCACAATCCCAAGAAGGGTAGCCCCATCTGGCAGCTCTCTCTGCATGACGGTAAGGAACAAAGTCATGTATGACATGGACTAGAGGAACATACCTGCATTGACCACGCAACATCGCCACTCAACCACTCAGTGTAGACTCGCATCACGCTGACTGCTGACTCATAGATGCAGAAGGGCGTGAACTTGATGTGGTCATTCACAAGAGGATTGGAGATGATGGACTGTATGCATTCGAGCGGGTCACAGTAGAATAAGTGAACACTCTTCTTTGTAGGATGAGGACTATGACATGGTTTACATTGCCATTCTGGACCTTTTGGGAGCATTTCTGCAAGTCCTCGTAGTCATTTGGCCGTTCTAAATGACAAACCCAAACTACTGACCTGTGTTTAGTATTGTCAGATTGGGACCCAAGACAATCAAGCTTACATACAAGCTTTAGTGACAGAATTGAGTCAATTGAGGCCATGCTGAGATCAGAACAAAGCAAAAAAGCAGCTAACTCCCATTCCTCCTGTGACACAAATGGATAGTAGAGATTCTGTCTGCGTTCTTGCGCATACTGATTGAATAACGGCAGGGTATGGAAGGTGTAACTCACATAGCACGAAAGAGCAGTGAGTAGAATGCAAGAGGCTGTCTGTTAGGCACGTCTGGAGAGCGAGTAAGAGAACTGTTATTCTCACAGAGAACAAACTACTAACCTGGAGAGCGAGTAAGAGAACTGGCTCTACAGGTGTACAAGTCAACTACTTATACAAAAAGAATGTGGTCCGTGCACTATTGTGTCTAGGGTGCGGGTATAACACGAACAATAAGTGTTTTACAAAAGGGAACAAGAGAAAGACCCAAAATGGAACAAAAGATGTTCTACAATAGAACAATAAGAATAGGTAAACAATATAGTAGCTGGAGTACAATAAGACATCCAGATTAGTCCAAGTGCATTGTACTACATACAATTGTGTAAATACAAAGGTCCAGATGTACGATCTAAGATGTAATCTATTGTCCCATAATCTAATCTACTAGAGTCCATGCTCTTGTCCATAGAGTTGCTAAGTGCGCTCAGGTCACTTATCAACACTGATTGCAGTCAAATGTCTGCAGGAATGTCGTACCACATCCATATTCCCTTGCTGCTCCCACATATTCCTGGGTGAAGGGACCACTATCCACATTATCTTCTGGAGAGCCCTCCACAGCTGTCGCATCAATATTCATGGGTTTGGAGATGGGTTCAGAAATTGTTGGTGGGTTATCAGATGGGACGGATCAAAGTTGGTGTGGTGGTCCTTGAAGTTCAGTCACAAGATGTACAGCCTCTTGTAAGTGGCTATTGCAGGACCCAAGAGGATGGTTCATATGACACAAGAGAGCTTTTCTATCTCGAAAATTGCAGTGACATTGCGGACAGTGCATGGTGAGGATGAATCACGAGGTTGTGGGAACGAAGAAGACACACTTTGCTTTTTTCATATCACTGTACAACTTGGAAACCAACACTCATGGAAATGGAACACCAGATTCAAGCAAGCAAATCTTTCCTATTGTGCTAGTGATTCATTAATTGAGCTAATTCTTACAGATTGTCCAAAGCTCTCAGGAAGTGTCATCACTATGTTCGAATGCTGAGTGTAACAAGACTTGGGCTCGTTCGGCTCGACTTGAGTGTTTTCTGTGGTGCACCGTTCAGTGGTCTTTCGGTGTGACTCTTCTTTAGAGGCGCAGAGTGATTCCCAGACAGAGGCTGTTCTGGAGAAGCGGTTTCATAGTATGGTCTCGCAACCCGGTGGAGGGGGCGCGTTGTACAAGAGTTCTTTCGGCGTAGTGAGAGTTCACTAGGCTTCCTGGGACAATCCCTAAGGCAAGCCGGTTCTGAGGTATTGTCGATGACTAGAGAGGAGTGGAGTAGTATTCAAGAAATCAAACC
>QFDV01000836.1:0-16411 GCA_003315845.1 Lactarius trivialis
GACTGCGATGAAGAAAGACACATCCAGTTACCTAGCAACACATACATATCATATATCCAACAACGCCGCAGCTGTACAGTATGTACTTTACACTTTCGCTCTTCACATCGCGAGATGCCAGGTTATCGCCTTAGTAACCGCTAGAGAGCTTGTCCTTGGTATGCTTCTCAGCTGCTCAGCCTATTATTTAGCTTCGTTTTTCCACGCACGCATCTAGAAGTGTGGAGGGTGCTTACCATCACGCTTCGCCTTCTGCTTGTCGATCATGTCGAGCTATTTGTCCAGAAGATACCAGATCAATTCCAAGGTCGGCTCGAGACAACGCCAAACGGTCACTTACACCTTTCGTCTCGAATATCCTGTCGGCGGCAACCCCAGTGAAACCAGCCCTGTATCCAAGGTGAATATATTTCACACTACCACAAAACAATACATACAAGACTTCCTTGGCTTTCTCATGGGAGGCGGGCTTGCCGTTCTTCTTGCAATGATCTTCATATGCTTTTGCTGCCTAAAGTATATCCGTCGGTAATCATTTTTTGATTATAAAAAGGGTGGGTCAAACCTCGTAGGCTACAGCGCCAGAAACAACTTCGTGGGTTATCTTGGCTTTATGCTCGTGGGGTTGTGCGCTTTCAACCTTCACCGGGGTCACCATCAATGTTACACGCGGCTTACAGTAAGGAGAAGCATACTGTTGAGTGAGCCTTAGCTGTTTCGTGATCATGGCTGAACCAACTCATGATGTATGTCGATTTATATGGAGTGTGTGATGAAGATCAAGTAGGAGTTTGAGCGCAGAGACCTAGCTCTGTAGGGAATAAATGCATCGCCTTATATACCTCGAGATCACATCTATTGCGCCATCTCGTTTGATGGACACTAAGAACTCCATCATGGGAGCACAAGGGAGCGCGTGAGGAGTCTATGACGAGGGAGCAGGACATTCTAGGCGGCGTAGCACATACCGTGACCGCATGAAAAAACAAACAAGAGACCTCCAGCAAGATTAGAGTAAGATGAGACTTTTTGTGGAGTGCTTGGAGCAAGTTGTGGAGCAAACATGAAACGCGTGCGTGTGAACGGGGACTACTGTCTTGGATTACAGTGTAACCTGTGGGATTTTACAGAAGCTTACAGTAGTACAGTATTATAGTCACGGTGTAGTAGGAGACACCACGGTGACCGGTGACACCTTTGGCGTATTAACATGTATTGAACCGCACCATTCGCTGCCATGTTCGTTTGTCCGCCCGTACAGTAGATGTGGACGTGCATCAATCCGAATGGAATGGGAAACGACTGAGCAATCTGAGGAACCATCGTCAGAATATTTATTAGAACCTGTAGTTAGATTAGCCCAAGTCAGGATTATTGTAACAGTTTTTTTCTCTGTTTCAGGGGGTTCGGAATTCGAAAACCACTGAGTGGGCGCGTAGCTCCGGTTATCTCATGCATATCATATGCCCAACAACGCCACAGCCGTACAGTATGTATGCTCGGCCAGACGCAGCACCAGCCAAAAAAGGTTCGTTTTGTATTTGCTGGGCCGCACAACGGTGCACTTGGTCGCGTCCGACAGCGGCCGAGCCCGCATCCGGCGTCCCTGCCAAAAATCAAACAGGTCTGGACCTCATTTCTACGCCTGATTCTGAGCCGTCGATACATGCCTTGATCAACCCCATCAGGAGCTCAGTAGGGAATTCGGAGGTTGGCGACGAGTCCGTGCTCGAGTCCCGGGCCGTAAACGCGCGGTGGGCCCGTGATAATGAAAGTACGAGGGCCATTATGGAGTGAGACACTGAGCCGTGAGTTTTCGGGAAGGTGCTCGTCTTGGAGATGCGGGATTGATTAGCATACCATTGATTGACAGCATCGGTACGTGACCTTCTCCGCCGTCAATTAAATTTTGAACAACGCTCGACCAAGTGCTCGACACTTGCTCGACCCAAGCGCGAGGACGGAGAAGAATTGCCGCGCACGCAAGCTTGCAAACGAGCTTGAGCGCCTTGCACGCATTGCAAAAGGAGGATATGTCGTCCTCGGAAGATGACATCGTGACGTGACTAACGAGGCCTCGTGAGTGGCCAGATACGCCCAGACGAACTCTCGCGGGGACAACTCCGCAGGCGAAAGGCTGGACATGGAATCCACGATGAGGTTTTGCAAAAACTGAGATGCTGGAACAGAAGCCAAGTGACTGGTGGGACCGCCCCGGTGAGCCAGGAGATAACACTCATGCCCATGCTCATAGAAGGTTGTGTCAAGAGGTCGAAGCGAGCTGGAGAACGGAAGAACGGAAGGGAGGCGAGGGCAAAGGCCACAGACTCACAACTAAACCGCTGGCGCAATGTCACGCTGACTCATATGCATGGCAAAAAATATGTTACAGTATTGCTGCATGCGACCGTTCTCAAACTCAACTACGAAATTTAAATTGCCGCGATCGACCGAACCTGACACTCGCAATGCCGAGGCCGCGAGCAGCAATGTCCGAGTCGTCGCACGGGCTCTTAGTATTCGCTAGAGAGATGCTCCTTGGCATGCTTCTCAGCTGCCAGCGTATCATTTAGCTTCGTCTTTTCCACGCATCTAGAAGTCTGGATGGTGCTTACCATCATGCTTCGCCTTCTCCTTGTCGATGTAGTCGAGCTATTTGTCGAGATACCAGATCAATTCCACGGTCGGCTCGAGATAACGTCAAAAGGTCACTTACACCCCTGGTCTCGAACAACCTGTCGGCGGCAACCGCAGCGAAACCGGCACTGTTTCCGAGGTGAATATATATATCACACTACCACAAAACAATACATACAAGATTTCCTTGGCTTTCTCATGGGAGGGGGGCTTGCCGCTCTTCTTGCAATGATCTTCATATGCTTTTGCTGCCTGAAGTATATCTGGTAGTCTTTTTTTTTAAGGAAAGGTGGGGTCAAACCTCGTAGGCTATAGCGCCAGAAACAGCCTCGTGGCTTATCTTGGCTTTATGCTCGTGAGGTTGTGAGCTTTCAACCTTCACCGGGGTCACCATCAATGTTACACACGGTTTACAGTAAGGAGAAGCATACTGTTGAGTAAGCCTTAGCTGTTTCGTGTTCAGGACCGAACCAACCCATGATGTATGTCGATTTATATGGAGTATGCGATGAAGATCAAGTAGGAGTTTGAGCGCAGAGACCTAGTTCTGCAGGGAAGAAATGCATCGCCTTATATACCTCAGGATCATATCTATTGCGCCGTCTTGTTTGATGACACTAAGAACTCCATCATGAGCAGTCTATGACAAGGTCTATGACGAAAGAGCAGGTGATTCTAGGGGGCGTAGCACATACCGTGACCAGACCAAACATCAAGTTACGCACGTGTTCTGCATTGGCAAGATGAGACTTGCCAAGTGCAATGTAACCGCTGTGGAAGTCCGCGGAAGTCCGCAGGTGATCGATGATCACGTGCACCGAGTCCACTCCGGGATCCGGACCAGAGCTACGCGGTTACATCTGAACCGCTATCCGACAAGCTAGAAAAACCTGTCAAAAATGTTACAATAATTCTGACTTGGCCTAATACAGGTTCATTAATGCATATTCCAAGGCATATTCTGACGATGTTTCCTTATTGTTCAAATCGTTTCCTATTCCAGTCAGATTGATGCACGTCCACATCTACTGTACGGGCGAACACACGAGCATGGCAGCGAACGATACGTGTCAATACGCCAACCGGCCGAAAGGTCACCGGTCACCGGTCATCGACGGATCATGCATCGATCATGCACTCGCCGCGCTCTGCATCATTCTCGCACTGCGACTGAAAAATGCATCCGATTACGTAGCAACACACATTAACAGCGCTACCCCTGCACAGTATTTTACTTTACATCTTTCAAACTTTCGCTCTTTCACAACGCGGTTATCGCCTCAGACCTTAGTAACCGCTAGCGACGTGGTCCTTGGCGTGCTTCTCAGCTGCTCAGCGTATCATTTAGCTTCGTCTTTTTCATGCATCTAGAAGTGTGGAGGGTGCTTACCATCTCGCTTCGCCTTATGCTTGTCGATGTGGTCGAGCTATTTGTCCAGAAGATACCAGATCAGTTCCAAGGTCGGTTCGAGATAACGTCAAAAGGTCACTTACACCCTTCGTCTCGAACAACCTGTCGGCGGCAACCCCAGCGAAGCCGGCACTGTATTCAAGGTGAATATATATCACACCACCACACAAAACAATACATACAATACTTCCTTGGCTTTCTTATGAGAGGTGGGCTTGCCGTGCCTCTTGCAATGATCTTCATATGCTTTTGCTGCCTGAAGTATATCCATCAGTTTAATTTTTTTTATTGAAAAAAAGGCGAGGTCAAACCTCGTAGGCTACAGCGCCAGAAATAATCTCGTGGGTTAACTTGGCTTTATGCTCGTGAGGTTGTACGGTTCCAACCTTCACCGGGGTCATCATCAATGTTACACGCGGCTTACAGAAAGGAGACGCATACTAGTGAGTGAGCCTTGGCTGTTTTATGATCATGGCTGAACCAACTCATGATGTATGTCGATTTATATGGAGTGTGCGATGAAGATCAAGTAGGAGTTTGAGCGCAGAGACCTAGCTCTGCGGGGAAGAAATGCATCGCCTTATATACCTCAGGATCATGTTTGATAACCAGGTAGCCCAGCTCCACAGTGACAAACTGATGACTAAAATCAGTTCTTTTTTGAGCCATGTGTCCATGGATGGGTTCCCCGGCCCCTGCAGTCTATCAATAGCCCAATACGAGGAGGGTACAGCAGACATGATTGGAACATGTCTCGCACAGCGAGGGTCGGACAGACGGTTTGCGCCACAGTTAGAAACGACGAGCCAAGCGACGAACTCCTACTTTGGTAGGCACTAAGGGCTAACTAGATTTTCATGGACTCAGCTTTATGGCATTCCGTATCCATGTCTTCATCATGGGTGGGTGGGGGAGTCTATGAGGGGCAAGACATTTTAGACTCATAGCACTAGCTAGCACATATCAGACACCAAAATAATCAAGTTGCGCGCTTTGAATATTAGAAAGTGGCGTCTCGTTCCCGGTAAACCTCGGAACAAGTCTTTCGCGATAAAAACCTTGCAATAATCCTGATGGCCATGCATAGGCCTAATCCAACTTCAAGTCGTGCATCCGTTATCTTGGACTGCAGATAGACCCACGTCCACGTCATAGATAGACACTGGATACCAGCAACAATGGTCCGGTTCCATTCGTACTGTGGGCGAGTTACTGGTAGGTCCATATCCAATCTTGTAAGTTGTAACTCAAGCCTCTCATTCTCGCAGTGTGGCAGCGATGAAGAAACACAGACGGTTACCGGTTACCTAGCAGCATGCCTAACAGTGCTATGACTATATGTACAGATTTCGAACTTCCACAACGCGGGACGAGGTTATCGCCGTCAACTTAGTAACCGCTAGCGATCTGGTCCTTGGCATGCTTCTCAGCTGCTCAGCGTATTATTTTAGCTTCGTCTTTCCACGCATCTAGAAGTGTGGCGGACGCTTACCATCTCGCTTCGCCTTATGCTTGTCAATGTGGTCGAGCTATTTGTCCAGAAGAAACCAGATCAGTTCCAAGGTTGGCTCGAGACGACGTCAAAAGGTCACTTACGCCCTTCGTCTCAACAATCCTGTCGACGGCGACAGCAGCGAGACCGGCGCTGTATTCAAGGTGAATACGTATCACACTACCACATACAAAATGATACATACAAGATTTCCTTGGCTTTCTCATGGGATACGGGCTTGCCATGCCTCTTGCAATGTTCTTCATATGCTTTTGCTGCCTGAAGTATATCTATCGGTGATCAATCAATCAAAAAGAGGTGGGGTCAAACCTCGTAGGCTACAGCGGCAGAAATAACCTCATGGCTTAACTTGGCTTTATGCTCGTGGGGTTGTACGGTTTCAACCTTCGCCGGGGTCACCATCAACGTCACACACGGCTTACAGTAAGGAGAAGCATACTGTTGAGTAAGCCTTAGCTGTATCATGGTCATGGTCGAACCAACCCATGATGTATGTCGATTTATATGGAGTGTGCGATAAAGATCAAGTAGGAGTTTGAGCACGGACTCGGAGACCTAGCTCTGCAGGGAAGACATGTATCGCCTTATATACCTCAGGATCATATATATTCGCCGTCTTGTTGGATCATCTTGAGTCAGCCTTGATTGAACCTAAAAATACCATGCTTCGTCCACTCAAGATACAAGTACACACCATGCGCTTGGGCGAACAGCGTCTAATGCTCATCACATTGGAGAAGGGAGTGTTACAGCCAAGGTTACAGCAGACATGATTGGATCGTGTCTCGCACAGCGAGGGTCGGACAGACGGTTTGCGCCTCAATCGGAACCGACGAATCAAGCGACGAACTCCTGCTTTGATAGATACTAAGGGCCTACTAGATTTGAAGACATCCTCAAGAACATTCCGTATCCTTATATCAGAACGTCTCCATCATGGGCGCGCCGGGGTCTATGATGAAAGGGCAGGTCATTCCAGACTCATACTAGCTAGCACATACCAGATACCAAAAGAATCAAGTTGCACGCACGCATTCCACAGGCGCTTTCAAAATACGAGCTGAAAACCTTAAAACGGGTTTTTCGCGAGAAAAAACGTCCAAAACAAAGTTGCAATAATCCTGATGCACGGGCCTAATCCAACTTCGAGTTGTGCATCCAATATCGGACTACTGCACGACTCGGATGGACCCACGTCCACATCTTAGATATAATCAATGCACAGTACCAGAAAACGATCCGGTTCCATCCGTGCTGACGGGCATGACTGGCCCTCTCATTCTGTGCGATTGCGACGAAGAAACACACACACGCCAGTTACCTGGCAACAATTGTACATTATATACCCAACAGTGCTATGACTGTATGTACAGATTTCAAACTTTCACAACGTGGGACGCCAGATTACTATCCTTGAAGTTATCGCCTTAGTAGTCGCCTTGGTAGTCGTTAGCGAGCTGGTCCTGGCAATTCTGCTGAGCTGCTCGGCGAATTATTTAGCTTCGTCTTTCCACGCATCTAGAAGTGTGGATGGTGCTTACCGTCACGCTTCGCCCTTTCCCTGTCAACGTAGTCGAGCTATTTGCAAAAGATAATAGATCAGATCCAATGTCAGCTCGAGATGACCTCAAAGGTCACTTACACCCTTGGTCTCAGCGACCCTGTCGACATAGGCACCAGCGAAACCGGCACTATATTCAAGGTGAGTACATATCTCCCTAACTAACACACACAAAATAATACATACAAGATTTCCTTGGCTTCGGCATGGGAGCCAGGCTGGCCGTTCTCCGAGCAATGATTCTCATATGCTTTGGCTGCCTGAAATATATCCATCAGTGCATCAATAAATAAAAAATTTAAAGCGGGGTCAAACCTCGTAGGATGCAGCGCCAGCAATAAGCTCATGGCTCAACGTGGCTTGGTGGGGCGCGTTGTTACACTTCACCGGGGTCACCACCGGTGATACACGCGGCCTAAAGAGAAGCATACCTCATCGTAACTCTGAGCATACTCATGATCGTCAGAGAACCAACCCATTGTCAATTTATATGGAAGAGATAAAAGATCAAGAAGGTATTTGGGTGCGAGACCTAGCTCTTCAGGGAGGAGATGTATTGCCTTATATACCTCAGGACCCCCTCTGAACCATATCTATTATCTATGTACCATCTTGGTTGATCATCAGATAGTAGAACTTGACACGGCCGCCGATTGAAACTAAAAATATCCTCGATCATGCTGTGGCCCCAAAACACCATGCGCAATTAATATTAATGAATTCGGAAGAAGAGACAGCAGACATGATTGGAAATTCATATCTCGCACACTGGCTCCGACAGACGGTTTGCGCCCTCCTCAGTCAGAAACGACGAACTAAGCGACGAACTCCTGCTTTGATAGACATTAATGATATCAAGGGCCTACCGGATTTGGAGACATGTTCAAGGACACAGTTTTATGACAACATTCCGTATCCTTATACCAAAACGTCTTCATCATGTGCGTGCCAGTGTGGGGGGGAGTCTACATAATCAAGTTACACTGGCACGCACGCTATTCAAGTTCCACAGGCGCGCTTCGATAACAAGAAAGCGGCGTCTCGTTCCCGGTTTTCGAATCGAAAACCCCGAAACAGGTGTTTCCAGTCATGCCGGTGAGTCCAAAAACAAAGTTGCAATAATCTAGCCTAATCCGTTGTGCATCCAATATCATTAATGTCTTGAACTACATCTTAGATAGAATTAGAATGAACGAACACTCGCACTGGAAACGGGCACTGGAAACGGTCCCGTCCATTGCTGCCGGGCACTCCAATCTTGTACTCAAGCCCCTCATTCTCGCAGTGCGGCTGCGACACACAGTTACCTTGCAACACATATACATTATATGCCCAACAGTGTGCTATGACTGTACATGTACAGATTTCGGACTTTCACAACGCGGGACGCCAGGTTACCGCCTTAGTACTGGTAGTCCTCCTGAACAATCACCTCGTCAACATGCTGCTGAGCTGCACAGCGATTATTTAGATTAGGTTTTCCACACATCTATAAATGTGACGGGTACTTACCCTGACGCTTCGCCTTCTGCTTGTCAATGAAGTCGAGCTATTTGCAAAATATAATAGATCAGATCCAAGGTCACCTCGAGATGACCTCAAAAGGTCACTTACACCCTTGGTCTCAACGACCCTGTCGACAAAGGCACCAGCCAAACCGGCACTGTATTCAAGGTGAGTACATATCTCCTAAACACACACAAAACAATACAGACAAGATTTCCTTGGCTTTGGCATGAGAGTCGGGCTTGCCGTTCCTCGCGCAATGTTCCTCATATGCCTTGGCTGCCTGAAGTATATCCATCAATCATCAATAAATAAATTTTTTAAAGTGGGGTCAAACCTCGAAGGCTGCAGCGCCACCAAGAAGTTCATGGGTAAACTTGGCTTTATGCTCGTGGGGTTGTACGTTTTGATACTTCACCGGGGTCACCACCGGTGTTACGCGCAACTTAAAGAGAAGCATACCTCCCCGTAAGCCTGAGTAGCTTCATGATCATCTCCGAAATAACCCATGATGTCGATTTATATGGAAGAGTGATAAAAGATCAAGTAGAAATTTGGGTGCGAGACCTAGCTCTTCAGGGAGGAAATGTGTCGCCTTATATACCTCAGGACCCCCCTCTGGACCATATCTATTCGCCATCTTGGTTGATCATCAGATAGTACTGTAGAACTTGGAGACACGGCCGCCGATTGAACCTAAAAATATCCGCGATCATGCTGCGGCACCATGCGCTCAGGCCAACGGTGAGCGATGCTCATGGAGAGGAGAATGCAGCAGACATGATTGGAACATATCTCCGCACACACTCTCCGAGTCTCGGAGAGACGGTTGCGCCTCAATCAAATCAGAAACGACGAACTCCAATCGATGCTGTAGTCACTAACGACCTACTTGATTTGGTGCCCTTTTCAGGGACACAAATTTGGGGCGACGACACGCCTTTGCAACGATCTTGGCGGGCGGCGACTTCGAATTCCTTTGATGCGACCACGTGAAAAAAATTAATCTTGGAAGCTAACCAACTGCCCAGAACGGATAGCAATGTGAAAGTTCATCCGATTGTGGGAATCGACGCCAATCTGGAATAGGATGGCGTAAAACGAGTGGTAACATCGCCCACAGAACAATAGAGTAGAGTTGGCTGAGCTCAGCCAGTTTTCGGCCAGTTTTTCAACCGGAAAGGGGTTACCCCGTCGCCTCCTGAGTGATCGCAATCGCAATGCGATGAGTGATTTGCGAGAGTCAAATGCCACTGGCAGCCTGAGCCTGAGCCACCGCCTGCCCACGCCACATTCATGTCAAATCACGCCAACGGCAGAATTCCAATTCTGATGTCCCAGATCTAGGGACCATCCTGGTTTAGATGTTCGCAACACACGTCAAGAAAGACGCCAGATATAGCCATTTCTGTGTCCATCAATGAATGATATCGATTGAAGTACACAGCTCGGCACAGCTTTAGATAGGAATGTTGTGTGGACATGCCCCGCTTCGCAGGAGCTCAGTCGCGGTTGGATATAATCGAGATAGCAGTTGAGTTGAGCCTGAGACAGGTGACCGGACATCTGACTCGGAACCAAACAATTGTGTGTGCTCGTGATTCTGCGTCACGTGATTCTGCTTGACCGCTTCATTCAAAGTCTTGGCCAAAGCTCTCGATACCAATGGTCTTTCAACATGACATGTACATTATTCCGAATGACCATATCATGAAACTGTAAGCGTACATAACTTAAGAGGTGTAGATGCAAGCAAAAACGTCAGCGAGAGCCTGTCCATCAAAGTCCTGATGAAAATGTATGTAAAGATATCACTATGCACAGTGCCGTATGGAGTAAACAGCATTCCAGAAAACAGAGACAGAGTGGGACCATTCCAGGAGTACAGTACCGTATGCAGTAAACAGCAGTCCAAAACAGAAAACAAAAAAACCGAGTACATCCCAGGAGAACAGAAAGTCCCTTGAAGAGTTCGTGTGGGTCATCGCTTCGTGCGCGCATTGTTCTCAGCGTGGTTGAGCTTCTCCATACCGCGACAGTGACATGCCGTGCAACGGCGCAGCTGGGTCGTACAGATCCTCAGGATTAAAATCACGTGTCCACGTGTGCCCCACCTCGTGGTATCCCTGCGGTTCTCCTGAAGGTGCGGCAAGCTGGAGAGGACGGTATGAGCCCATGTTGGAGGAACCGGCGGTCGCGACGAAGTGCCTCTTGTGACGGCGCTTGTGCGTGAAGTACACGACGAAGGCAGTTGCCACCACAAACACGGTGCCAATTACTACACCAACGATCGTGGCTGTCTTCTTTGTGTTATGGGATTTATCGAAGTCGTCGACGTCGTAGGGTGATGAGGCGGCGAGCATTTGATCACCGGTTGTATCCGTGCCACCAAGCCGAATATTAACAAAGTCCAAGTGAGCGGAAGCCAGGTCCGTGGTTGACAGGAGCTGTACGTAAGGCGGGGCCTTTGTGTTCGCACCGTCGACGTAGTCCCCGTAATTTATGAGCAGATACACGTTTCGTACTGTTGATCGGGGCTCAGCATGGAGTGGGAGACACGAATGGACGTGCGATACTTACAGAATGCCATGCCAAGGATTATGTCGTAATCAGGCGAAGCACCGGTCGTAATTGGCTGGAACTGCACACAGTGAGGGAAAGGCGTGATGGATGTACAGGGGAGTACATACTGCGCCATAACAGGTCTGATCCTCCGACGAGTTGGAGGAATCCGTGAAACTAAAATTGATGTCAAGTGGGTGGATAGGGTACGACGTATTACCAAATAGTATGGTAACATTGACCTCGGTAGTACAAGGCAATGTCCACAAGGGGCCGTTTGCTGTATTATTCTCGAAACTGGCCTCGGGAATGCGGGAGTAGATAGCGTCAGAGATATACCTGGGGAAGTGATGCGGTCAACGACGAGGTGCGTTTGCGGCGAGAATTGCTTACTTTGGGACTTGATTAAAGGTAAAGCCGGTATCAAAGATGGTTGTCAACTGCGATGCATTTTTGGTGCTCGACACCTTGGTGCGGGAGAGTATCGGTTGTCCGTCCGGACCCAAGATGCCGTTTGGGTCGAGGAGGACCTGCCAGTGCTGGTTACCCGCTTGTGATGATGGATCTGTAGTCACGGTGAGCTTGGGTTGATTCGTGATATTCTCCATCCCAGCGATGATGTCGGAGACAGTGAGATCGCCAGGGTATTGCTCAGTAGAGCCTTCTGAACGCGAAAGGAGGATGGTGAGGATGTTAGGGGAGGTCAAATTCTGGCGGAAAATACGGTCGAGGACGGTGTCTCCCCGAGGTTGTTGCTTGAGCGAATAATGAATGTTTGATCCAACATTTGGACCAAGACCAATGAGGCTTTGACCTTCAGGATAAGTAGCAGAGGCATTGGCCTGAACTGCAAGGTATGTTAATGCGGGGTTGTAGGACGAGAATAAATCGGAGACATACTGAAAGCTTGGTCAGGCACATCGAAGTCCATGAATGACAAGGCTGCGGTCTTTATAGGACCCGAGATGGAACCAATGGCATATTGGACGCCGGTAGAAACACCAGTATCATTTGAGTTAGGGATATCTCCCACAACCCATAAGTCAGAGCTGGTGGGGAAGTGAGCGAAGAGAAAAGAAGCAATGAAGTGAGATATTACCTCCCAGTATCGATGGAAGCAGAAAATTGGCTTCCTCCGAGGGTGATATTAGTATAGTACTTTAAATTTTGTTCGTTGTCAAGACCCGAGATGTGGCCCCTCTTGGAGAAGGGTTGACCGCGAATACTCAAGTGGAGAGCAGCGACGTGGAGAATGGGAAAGAGAAGGAAGTAAGGTCGGATACTGCGAAGAAGCATGGAGGTAGCGATGGGGACAAGCCTGCCGAGCTCAGCCCGGATAAGTGTGTGCGCCAATGGCGGTGCAACTTCTCCACTTTCTCTTCTTCTCATGCACCCACACCGTTTATTATTTTCGCCCCTCTTTGCGTCTCATCTCGCCGCCGCACTTATTCTTCCTTTTAGTGGCATACCAAGAACTACCCACAGTCACTTTTCAAAACGTAACAACCTCACCGGGGTCGCTGTCCAGGATGCAAACAACATCCTTTACGCCGTAAACATCACCCTGGGCGGCTCTCCCTTCACCGTCGCCCTCGATACTGGCAGGCATGGACATTTCCTAACTCGATTCATCTGTAACTCACATCCTGCCAGTTCTGATCTCTGGGTAGCTGGTACCATCCCGGGAACGGAAGACACAGGAAAGTCAGCCGACGTGTCGTATGCCATTGGCCAAGCCAAAGGTATGCACGTTCTATATATAGGCTTTCTTGTTGATTTACGGTAGTCCCAAGGGGATATCAACCTGGCCTCTTTTGGCTTTGACAATTACACAGTGGACGACCAAGCTTTCAGTAATTTTTTTTCTTCTTAGCCGACGCGCTTCTTGATTTCTGACGCTTCTACGACACTTAGTCCTCGTCAACGACACCAGTACCTTTTCGTCATCGCTCAGTTCAAATGGCTTTCAAGGTCTTATGGGTCTAGGGTTCGATGGTGGTTCCATTGTGCGGGGGATCCTTGGAGAGGGAAAAGGTGACACCCCACTATCCCGCATCTTTCAACAGAACAAGACCACCCAAAATTTCGTCTCAATCTTACTCGATCGAGCGAACGACCCGACAGACACAGTCACAGGTCAAATAACTGTATCCGAGCTTGCCTCTGGCTTTGAGAGCATCGCATCGCAACCCAAGCTCGACGTTAAAGATGTCTTCTTTGAGTCCGCCAGCCAGCACTGGGCCGTCTATATAGACGAAAACGGCGTCATTGGTCCGGATGGGAACCCAATATCCATAACCTCGATTGTGCCACACGTTACGGGCGGGAAGCTTGTTGCTGTTTTCGACTCGGGTTTTACCTTCTCGCAGGTGCCGCGCACGATGGCCGATGCGATATACGGACGTGTACAGGGTGCCAATTATAGCCAAGAGGATGGTCTTTGGTTGGTCCCCTGCTCTCAGGAGCTCAACATCTCTTTCACTTTCGCTGGTGTCAAAATGCCCGTGCATCCACTAGACGTTGTCAGTAGCGACTTAAATTTACCCGTCTATTGTACAGGAACGGTAAGTGTTTCGCCCGTCCACTCGGATTATCGTTGACAGGTACCGTCGCCGTAGTTCCAACCCATTACAACCGCCTTTAGTATGCTCGGAGATTATGACATGATCCTAGGCATGCCCTTCAGTGAGTGCATATTGTCCCCTCGTTCCTGCTGTACCTTTCGTTGATATTCCGTTTCTCAGTGCGCAACGTTTATTCGCTCTTCGACTATGGGAATTACGTCGAAAATACTTCTAACGACCGTGGCGATCCCTACATGCAGTTGCTCTCTATAACTGATGCCGCCAGTGCACACGCCGACTTTGTCAAAGTCCGCCTCAACGGTACAGGCTCATCGGAGGCGCTCCTCCCCGCCTCGCAGGAGGTTCACTCCCCATTGTCTGCTGGCGAGAAGAAACAGCACATTGAGGGCGCCGTCGAGCGTAATTGGCCATACATCCTCGTCGGTTGTCTCGTGTTCGTGCTTTCGGTCGTGGGTTGCTTTGTATATACGTGCTGCTGTCGCAGGCGTCGCAAAGCTGCCCGTGATGTGTTTAACAAAAACCCGTATCAGACGATTCAAGAACCGGCACCGCCACCCATGCACATGAAGCCTATGAATACTGGGGCAGATTACGCGGACCCTTACCATTCGCGCGCATGACGTATTAGAGAGGTTGGTTTCACGAAGGGGCGGTGCTGCTGGAAGCCTGCTCGTTCTCACACATTATATCTATAGTCAACTGCTCGCACATCATGGACTCATTATTGTTGCATTGTCGATCTCTTAATCCCACTAATCCGATGCTCATCATTACACTGTTGCCGAGAAATAATTGTCTGAATTAGTGCGCCAATACACAGTACGGCTACTCAGCAGACGGCCTCCAAGTCCTTGGCACCCCAACTACCTCCGAAACCACCCTTTCTGGAGCGGAACGCGGTCAGCGCGGCCGCATAACTCCACGTCAGATCGGCTGCGCTCGTGGGCATCCCGCTTGTCTTGTCAAATTGCTCCGCGAGCCTGCCGTCCGCGGGAGTGTGCCGTGCGACGATTTCGACGAATCCGTCCGCATGCTCGCGGATCGCATCCGAGAGCTGCGAGTACGTACTCGAGTCGGAGCTATACGTACCCGGGGAAATGTCGGGAGAGGTGAATTGCTCGAAGAACGCTTTGGACGTGGGCGTCACCGTGATGGCGCCGAGGGCGTCCCATGTGAGAAGCGCATCGTACAATTGCTCCGCGACGGCGAGAGTCGTGATGTACCACGGCTATTCGTAGTGAGTCATCATATGATATGTTCGATCACACGCGGGCCGAAAACGTACATTTCCGCCAAAGTAGACGTCCTCGGGATATCGCCCCGTCGCGATGGGGTCGCTCTCCTGCGCCGGCTTGTTGATGGGATAGACCTCCCGGAACGAATCGACGTATTTCCTGAGATTGGCCAGGGCACGATCGGAGCATGGCTGGAACGTGATCGCGTCGCAGCCGGCAGCAGGGTCGAATGTGTGGATCGAGGCAAGCACGGTGTTCGAATCCAGACCGGAGCGTCCGCCGCCCGTGTTGGCGATCATGTATGTGCCGCTGGGATTCCAGAACGACTTGGTACATCACGTTTCATGTTAGGAAAGTTAGAGATTTTCCGAGAATAGATCCGAACAGACCTGCATGAAACAAAGTATGCCGTCCGCCTGGACATCATACCCATGGCTTTCGGCATCTCGCTCGAGTCTGGACGCGAGCGAAGATCCCTCGCGGAGGGATCGGTGCTGCACCGCTGCCGCGAAGAATGATGCTGAGTTGATCTCTTCCCATAGGTCGAATCTGAGATGTGTTTCATTAGCCTTACACTGGGAAGCGAAGGAACTCTGACTGACGTCGATTGTTTCCAGTTGGCGGCAACATAGTCAAGATCCAATTGGATGATGGGCCATAATGACTTGTCCACGTAGGTCGAGTTTCCATCTTTCAGCAACCAGTCGGCATACTGCATCAGAGCGGTCGCGCGCAGCGCTGGACCATCTAGCTATCGGTCAGCCAACGACGGCGTTGTCAGGAAAACTGTGCATGTACCTCTTTGGGGACGACCCCAAGGACGAAGGAAAGGCGATCCGTCTATGTTGAACTTGGGCTCGCCAAGGCCATCTTTACCCGCATCACCGCTTGGGTTGGAGGTTTGCTGAATGCGGCTTTGGACGGTGATGTATGCGTCTATGAGATCGCGCAAGGAGAGATCGTCGCCCGAAACAAAGTCTTCTATGAGGAGCTTGAAGACGAGAGCCGAGTCGCGTGTCCAGGAATACAGGTAGTCTGGATTCTGCGTGCTCGGACTAGCGACAACTAAACCCGCCTGTGTACAGATGAGAACGACACGCCGCGGGGAGAGAAAGACGGGCGTACCAGTGCGCCATGACTTTTAGCACCGTCGGGACCAATGTTGGCCAAAAGGCATGACTTTGCGAAATCCATTTCTTCCGTGATGTACGCGTCGAGTGGGCTGACGGAACTCGTGTCGATGGAGCTTTGGCTTTGGCGGTCGTGGGCTGAACCGGTCAGCCCAAGAGCCATGACAAATGGTTCTACGAACCGCATGAAAGGGTAGAGAAGGAGGGGGCAACGATGACGACAACGGCGGCGGCGGGTATATGGGTGCCATCGTTGATGTGGAATACATGT
>QFDV01000837.1:0-25014 GCA_003315845.1 Lactarius trivialis
GATTCGGACTTTCGGTTGCGGCCGACGTGCTTACCATTTTGGGCGATGAGGGTATGCGGAATTAAGCCAACTATTACTGTCCGCCGCAAACTGCTTGCTTAGCCCCGCGCGTCTACACATGAACGTACAAGGGTAATAATAATAATAAAAACACAGCGAAGAAACCGTCCCGGGCCACAACAACACAAACACTCGCATTTGGTACTTCGCGCCAAAATAGTAATGTCACGGTGTCCTTCTGGCTCAATTGAATTTCATTGAGATTTTTAAATCACACGATGTACATTGTTCTTGTAAATTCTACTCTAGCGGCAAGCAATGTTTTAGTGGACACGTAGGTTAACGTGGTTAACCGGGAGTAGCTGTCAATCAACCGGAGAATTGTCGCCGATAGAAATGAAAAAATGAAAATAATGAAATAAAAATATGGATTCGGACAGACATCTTCTCGGAACTATCGAGGAGTACGTGTCAAACAGCTGCGTGCTGCTATGGCATCTCCTGACGATGTCATGTCCAGAACAGAAAGCACCCATTCAGACTCCTTCACTTACCCTGCAGATTCTCAGCAGGAGCCCGTCTCTCATGACCCAATTGATGATGACGAAGACGAGTTTGTGTACCCCACCCCTACCCCCACCCATGACCTTGCCCCGGTGGACGCACCCCTACTTGAAGCACCCGAAGTTTCTGAGATTGTCACGTCCTCTGCATCCCCCTCTGCTGCTGAAAGCCAGGAAGCCGTGCCACTTGATCAACCAGCTGTGACCGAGTCTCCTTCCTCCAGTACTGCGTTGCATCAGTCTTCGCCTCTCGCCCCCTCTAACCCAACCCCGAGCCCGAGCCCGAGCCCCTCCCCTCCGACACAGACTCACGCGTCTCCCGCACAGCTCGAGGCATTATATGCTGCGGCCTCCTCTGGGGACTTGCTTCTCTTACAGGGAATCATACGTAACGCGTCGCAGACAGGCAATGTTGAGCCTTTCTCTCTAGTGAATGACGCATCCTCGCGCACTGGATTGACTGCGCTCCATGCCTCTGCAAGTCGAGGTTATCTCGAAATTGTCAAATGGTGTAAGATATTCCTGATATCTTGAGCCATGCGACGCCTGACGAACTACACAGTGGTGGAGAGTTGTGGGGCAATTCCTGATTTGGAGGACAAGGAAGGGGAGGTAACAGGTGTCATTCAGTCTTTCTCCTTACGAATGACTAACTCCACTCCAGACTTCCATGCATAAAGCCGCCTTGCACGGTCGCCTCCGCGTAGTACAGTTTCTGGTCTCGAACGATGCCGACGTCCATGCACAGGATGCCGACGGTTGGACGCCTTTGCATAATGCTTGTTCAAAGGTACGCAATTGGATTCTTGTTATGATTACCTACACCTACTTCGAAAAAAGGGCTATCTCGACATTGTTCGGTGGCTGTGTGAAGAAGGCGGCGCTGCAACGTCGGTTAATGGCGTGTCTGGCGTTGATGTACGCAGCAAGGGCGGCTGGACTCCTCTCAGTACGATTGGTTGCTTTGTCACCTGTGCTACAATATTGAACATTGTTTAGTGAACGCCGCATCGAAGGGTCACCTTCCCGTTGTTCTTTACCTCTTGACGAAGCAGTCCGCAAACCCGCTCGTCCGGAACAACTGGGGTGAGACTGCGTACGATGCATCGGCTGCCGTGTTCGAAGTATGGATCTGCGAAGTAAGTTGGCATTGGTCACTTACTCGTGGTAGCGGGTGAACAGTTTCCCTCTAGGTTCTTTCGAGGTTCGAGGCAGAACGATTTCAGCAGTTTTCAGTCCCTTACGATCCGTTGGCTGTGCATACCACCGTACCCCTTATATTGTACGAAAACCAACGGTTGGATACACGGTTGAAGACTCTTGCCGTTTCCGGTGGGCGGCCGAAGTTTTCTGCGTCTGGACTGGGGAAACATGGTCGGCGGCCTCCATTCGAATTGAAGTTGCTCAAACCGGATGAGGAAACGGGAAAGAAACTCGTTCCTGCGTGGAGGAGTGCCGTGCTTCTCCCGCTGAAAGAAGAACCTTTCAAGCTTCCCAAACCCGGTGTCAAAAACGTACAGAGTGGGGTTGAGAGGAGTCACTTCTGGCTGTGAGTCTTTCATTGTCGAGGTTAAAAGTTTTCCAGCTACTCAACTCCATCACCAGCTCTGACTGGACTTTGGATGTGACGCTTCCTGAAGTAGACGCGGAAACAGGTTGGCAATACGCTCAGGGATTTGACGACCCAGATGACCAGTGGACACCCGAGCCCCCAGCTCGGCTTGAACGTTTGTTGGAGGGTAGCACTGCAGTGGCCGCGCTCAGCGCTTCAGGCTCCGGTGGCATCTCTCGCTCTCGCCTTGGTCCGGCTCCTCCTCACTCATGGGTTCGAAGAAGACGTTGGGTGCGTGTGATGAGACGTCGCCTGGACATTCCTCCCTTGCCCTTCCTCGGTCCTGGTGGCGGCTACTATCATTGGCTCCATAACGGCACGATGATACCCTTTGAAGATAGCATCAATAACTTCGGCGATTCGGAAGGCCAGGAACTTACGACAGTTCCAAGCAATCCTCTTGCCTCTGCTCAAGATTACGTCGCGCGCGCCCGGTATCTTGCCGGCGCACAGGTCCGAGACTCTGAAAATGTCTATCAACTCAACTCGGCCGTAGAAGCTCGCAGGGCTATAGCCAAGCTTGAGCGTGCCACGATGGAATTGAGGCAGGGTATCCTAGGTACTTCCTAGAAGCCCTCGTTGGCGCCTTGACTGAAGGCGTCTGTCTATCTAGGCGACAACGACTCAGAACGGAAAACCCAGGCTGAGGTTCTTCTAAACGCATATAGTAGAGAGCTCGAGCGCCGGCGGCTGGCAGCTGGCGCCCAAGGTCTGCTTCTCAACACTGAGGGTACAACTCTTCACACGCTACGTATCATCGCGCTAACAGTCGGCATCATGGGCAGATGACGATCACACTGACGAAGATGATGACGACGACGGCGAGTTTCATTACCCTGGCTCTTCACCTCCGGGAACGAGGCGTACATCGTCTGTCCGATCGTTCTCGACGGATTACTTTGGCCAGCAGCCTGCATCACGAACTCCTACAGATCTTACGCCCCATCTATCGCAAGCTCCCGAGTTCAGAGTCCCGACCCACGAGGCTCCACAAAAGGTAGTAGCCCCAAAATATACCCCTCCCATACCGCACGAGGTACATGCACGTTGGGAAAGAGACCACCTTGTCCAGAATTGTCGCGATTGCCAACGTCGATTTAGTTTTATACTCCGCCGGGTATGTCTAAGACTTCTCATCCTTCTGTGACTGACATTAACACACTTTTCTAGCACGTGAGTAGTAGAATCATCTGTTTTCGCTTGGTATTGACGGAAGTCGCAGCACTGTCGTCGTTGCGGCCGTATCTTCTGCGACCGTTGTTCGTCATACAGAGTCCTTCTCGATCCTTCTGAGATCGTACAAGATCCAACCTTCCACGATTCCTCTGCTTCAGCGTCTTCTCAGAGAGTGTGTCAATCGTGCCACGATGCAGTGAATGTCACTATTCCGAGCCGATTCCGTGACAATGGTGCGTCGTCAATGGAAAGAATTTTCGTCGACCAGGCGAGGCTATCGGTGCCAAATCAGTCGAGGGAGACTAGCTCGCAGCTGAGCGACCTCGCAGAGTGAGTGTGTTTCCGTTCATCCAGCTGGCGAGCCACCTTCACATCGCGATTCTAGATGTCCCGTCTGCACTCGGAACCTGACCGAGATGGGCCCAGCTGCGGAACAGGAGGCTCACGTCAAAGAATGCTTGGATGGCGGGAAGGGCCTGTCTCAACAAACCGCCAAGTATCTCGTTTACCGCCTCCCCGGGGAAAGCACGCTCATCGGTATTGAATGTACGTTTCATACTCAAATGTCCGTTCAATCCTCTCATGTTTCCTGGTCCATAGGTGTTATCTGCCTCGAAGAGTTCGTGGTGGGCTCCGAGGTGGCGCGTTTGAGCTGCTTCTGTAGTTTCCATAACGGCAAGCACCGAGTTCAATTGGTGTGCCTGTGATGTGATTTTCTGATGCGCCCCACAGCGTGTTTGTTCTCCTGGCTTCAGCGCGGAAAAAGCTGCCCAGTTCACGCGAGGGATCCGTAATGCTGCCTTTTTTTTTTTTTGAATACATTTTCGTGCACCTTTAGCACGATTCACTGCAGCCCCCGTAATCGTTTTCTGCGCCAATCTCGTATAGTTTCATGAATTAACGCTCACGACCATCATCTATGCACCGCAGGGTTTGTTTAGCACACTTTGGATAGTATGCTCCTCGGAAAATAATCATACGTATATGATACAAAACTACATCGGGAAATAGTACAGAGGTTGATATGGCTCAGGAGGCAACTTAGTCCGCGTGTCATGGTTCATAACATGTGTTGTAATACATCCTGCTAGTATCGACCCGGATGAGGTCCGAAATATCTTCGACATCGGGCTCAATAATGTCCTGATCCTTCCGCCCGTCATCTTGATCATCGTCAAACCATGTAGATGGGTCTTCATCGTCCGACTCGTCGCCGTCATCATCTTCAAGGTCGGACTCGGATGGTTTGTAGGTCCTGCCAGTGGTGCAATGATCATTAAAACCAATTTTTGTATATTTACACGGACGCCTCACATAAATGCCCATATGCGTGCCTCTTGTTCTTCCCTAGTCAGCACACGGTTATTGTCCGCCACGAGGCCCAGTTTCTGTCGCTTCTCTAGTAAACGCTGTTTCCTCTCGAGATCTGCGGCATGTGCCCGTTGCTCAAGCTCAGCAGCTTCCTCAAATGACAAGCCCTGCACCACCTTTTCGCCATTCTGTTGGCGGAGGGTGTTGCCCTGAAGTGACAATTAGTCAAAAAAGTGACGCCACGTTGCAAGACATAAAAGGGAGGCAGGACACGCACAAATTTGTCGAGCGCTCGCAGTTTGGCATCGATCGGTCGGGGTTGCTCAGGGGCCGCGTCGACACTCATTTGCTCGTCCTCGCTGATCCTGGCAAGTTCGAGTCCTACCTGGATGTCCTGCATCCCTTCCAGCTCGAACAGCTGCGCTTCGATCTTTGCCTGTTCGGCCATGATGCGCGGGACATATGTTGATGTGGAGGGCGCCCTGAGGACATATATGCGTCAGATTTTTTTAGAAGACGACCGGACAAAAGAGTGTATTGACGGACGGCGTGGCGAGGATCTTGGCGTTTCTTTCGTAGAGATCCCTGAGCTCCCGGACAGTCAGCTCTTCGATGGGAGGAGGCTTGGGCTTTGGCGGTACCCTGAAGCCAGGCATGGGTGCAATCCTTCTGGATCGTATTGGAGAGGAAGGGGCACTAAAAGGATATGTTGCTTGCATGTCGGTAGATATGTGGGCGATGTAGCAACAGCAATGACGAATGTCAATCCAATCCCGATCGCATTTTATACACGCCCAGTCGGCGGACCGCGTGCCCGCTCAGGGTCTCGTCCTATTCTTCGACGCTAAAACTATTACTACAATACACCCAGTCATCACAGCATTGTCCACTTCCACTTCTTTCGCTCACATAAACATGTCTCCCTGGTCGGGTCTTCAGCAAAGTTTATCGTAATGTACCCAAAATGGTGCTTACCATTCCTGGTGGCATAAGCTCGTCATTGTCTGGGTCACGGAGGTTTGCTCCGCCAGGCTGTCCTCCTCTAGGACCAAATCCAGTGCGACCAGGGAATGGTCCTAGCCCCGGACCAACAGGGTCAAATCGAGCGCCTGGCGGTGCTCCCATGGGAGGCAAGTAACCATCGCCACCCCATGGCCCTCGGTTGGGAGGGAAGGCTCCTCGCCCACGCCCGCCAAAGATGGGGTGATTGGGGCCAACAAACATCCCATCGCCACCTGAACCAGGGAATAGTGGGGGCGGTCCAAAACCACCTAGTGGGTTGATCCCAAGTGGGTCGAGGTCACGGCGACCGATCTCAAGCGGATTGACGTAAGATGCCTCGCCGAAAATGCGTTCAGTCCCATAAGGAGGGATGGGCTGTGAACGAGCGGGGTCGCGAGCTGGGGAACCTCGCCTAGGATTACTCGCAGACGGAGAAGTGTCGGACCCCTCGGAGTATCCTTCTTTATGCAAGCCAGGCATGAGATTCTGAATGATTTTCAATTTAAGCTGGCCAACGAAATCCGCAACACGGTTAGAGGAGATGTAACCGTGGATGAGTGGCGCAGGATTCGCCACTTGCGCATCAAATGGGAAGAAAGAGGGAGACGTGAAATCATTTGTGGCGATATCCAAAGATGCTGTTTTATCACTCTATGTTCAGCATCAGCCTTTTGTACTGCGAGGGATGAAAAAACAGTCGCGCACTTCCACTGCAATACCATTGATCAACGTACGGCTACCAAGCTTAACTACCTTTACAACAAACTCAAGGCTACTCTGCTCATGACGGTATCTGAGCGTGTAACTCCCAGGGCCGTGTGAATTCCAAGAATCTGGAAGTACACTTTCCAGAGAGTTACTTGCGGGGGTAGAATCGTCGACAGCGACGAGCCTGAAGGATAGGAGATGAAAAGCGGTGTGAACTAGAGCAGTGATAGCATCTTGTTGAGATTCGAGTCTCTTCCGATTGTGTGGTAGTAGATTAGGAAGCGAGGCAGTTAATGCTGAGGGGTCCAACAAGTCTGGAGCCATGGTGTTAGCGCAGCAATACCGTGACGCGTGACAGGGTTTTAGAGAGGTGTGACTGCATTACGTGACCCGCGCTTTGACTCTCGACCGCGACTTTGAATCATGGCGCGCAGGGACAGGTCGTATTCTCCGGACACTCCAAACAAGAGGGTGAGACCTTCACATCGCTCTCGGTCCCCATCGCCGACCAGGCGCAGCTCCCAAAGGCCTAACGCTTCAAGGTACAACGACGACAGAGACCGCGATCGCCACAGAGAGCGAGATAGAGATAGAGATAGAGACCGTGACCGCGACAGGGACAGGGGCCGCTACCGAGATTCCAGAGGGCGCGACTCAAGAGATGATAGAGGAGACGATAGAAGAGACGATAGACGTGACGACCGAAGGGAAGACAGGCGCAGAGACGATCGTCGACGTTCACGTTCCCGTGACCGACGGGAACACAAGCCCTCCCCTGTCAGAAATACACCCGAAAAGTCAGAGTCGACACCCCCGGTCGAGGACGACAAGCTGAAGGACAAGAGGGCGAGGCTGGAAGCATGGAAGAAGGAGAGAGAGGCTAAGAAGGCCTTGGGCGAAGCCAAGGCTAAGGCCATGGCGCTTGCTGGAAAGTCTACTCCAGGTGAGTGCGTCTCTTCCACCCCCAAGTATTGTGATTTCATCACTTGATCCGTGCCTTCACAGCACCTGCATTATCCGGCGCGTCGAAGCCTGCTGGCACTTTAAATCGAGCTGCTTTCGGCGGTTTGGGACTTAAAGGGCTACCCGTTAAGCCTGATATACTCAAGGGCAGCAAAGCGGCATCCGTCATGGACGACTCAGTCGAAACAAAGCGTCAACTAGAAATGCTCGGAGAATTACCCGCCGTCGATATGAGCATGGCAGATGGTGAAGCTGGCATTGGCGACCTGGAGGTTGACGACGATGACGACGAAGATGCAAACCGCATCGATGCGGAAGCCAAGGCCAGAGCTCAAGCCAATACAGAGAAATCCATGGACGTGGACGAGTATGACGATGTAGACCCTCTTGATGCTTTCATGTCCAACGTCAAGGACGAGGTAAAGAAAGTGAACGCGGAGGATCTTAAGAAGATGGTAGGCTCTGGTCGTTTACCTGAACGACAGGATGACAGGATGAACGAAGCCGGTGCAGATGATGACGACGGAGAGGCTGATGCACAAAATGAGTTGGACGCAACTGACCTTAATCCTGAAGACATCTTGGCGCTTGCAGCGAAGAAGGCAAGGAAAAAGGACCTCGCTGCCGTGGATCACAATAAAATCAAATACGAACCGTTCCGAAAGGAGTTTTACGTTCCCCCTCCCGAAGTTGCAACCATGACCGACGAGGAGGCTGACCTTCTCCGACTCGAGCTTGATAGCATCAAAATACGCGGCGTTGAATGTCCACGGCCGGTAACCAAATGGAGTCATTTTGGCCTCCATGCTAATGTGTATGTCGTTTTATTTTCTCAAATCACCCTCCCTTTCCTTACTACGTCTTTCAGCCTGGATGTCATAAAGCGACTGAACTACACGGCTCCAACATCCATTCAAGCCCAAGCCATTCCTGCCATCATGTCTGGCCGCGACGTCATTGGCGTTGCCAAGACGGGTTCTGGCAAGACCATTGCGTTCCTTCTTCCTGTATTTCGTCACATTAAGGACCAGCGGCCACTTGAGCAGATGGAAGGCCCAATGGCCATCATCATGACACCAACTCGTGAGCTGGCTGTGCAAATCTACAGGGATTGTAAACCTTTCCTCAAAGTGTTGAATCTTCGGGTAAGCGTTTCGCTGAATGGCGCTTTCTCAAGGCTGACATGCCATTGAAAGGCTGTCTGCGCTTACGGAGGTTCGCCAATCAAGGACCAAATCGCGGACATGAAGAAAGGCGCCGAGATCATCGTCTGTACTCCAGGGCGGATGATCGACCTGCTTACCGCCAACTCTGGTCGCGTCACGAACCTCAAACGCGTGACTTATCTGGTCTTGGATGAAGCAGATCGTATGTTCGACATGGGCTTCGAGCCTCAAGTCATGAAGATTGTCAACAACATTCGCCCCGACCGACAAACCCTGCTCTTTTCTGCGACATTTCCAAAACAGATGGATTCGTTGGCAAGGAAAATTCTGAAAAAGCCTCTCGAGATTACTGTAGGCGGCAGGTCTGTCGTCGCTGCTGAGATCGACCAGATCGTGGAGGTCCGCGCGGAGGACACCAAGTTCAACCGTCTTCTCGAGATTTTGGGCCAGATGTACAATGAAGACCCAGAGGCACGCACTCTTATCTTCGTAGACCGCCAGGAAGCGGCGGATAATCTGCTACGCGAGCTGCTCCGCAAGAGTTATCTCGCCATGTCTTTGCATGGAGGGAAGGACCAGGTTGACCGCGATACCACTATCTCTGACTTTAAGAGTGGCGTTGTCCCCGTCGTCATCGCCACCTCAGTCGCCGCACGAGGACTAGATGTCAAGCAACTGAAGCTGGTAATAAATTATGACGCACCGAATCACATGGAAGACTATGTCCATCGTGCGGGCCGAACTGGACGCGCTGGAAACAAGGGCACATGCATTACGTTCATCACCCCAGAGCAAGACCGATATTCAGTTGACATCTACCGTGCTCTGAAAGCGAGTAACGCCACGATACCGCCAGAGCTGGAGGAGCTCGCCAACGGTGGGTTGTGTTCCTCATTTTATGTACAACACTGAAGATTCATTGCCTTGCGTAGGCTTCCTCGAGAAGGTCAAGTTGGGCAAGGCTCAAACCGCGGGATCTGGATTCGGAGGTAAAGGTTTGGACAAACTCGACAAGGAGCGAGATGCCCGTGAAAGGGCAGAGCGTAAAGCCTATGGCGAACCAGAAGACGAAAAGGCCGCCGCCGAGGTCACTACGACTGAGAAGAAAGAAGGGGACGACATGACGTTTGGAAACTTCAAGGTCGAGATCAGACGCGGTCCTGCACCCGATACTTCGAAAGGCCTGTTGGGAGTCGCCGGCGCAGCTGCTGCTGCCCGGCGTCTCGCGCACGCGAAGGAGGAAGAGAAGATGCAATCTTCTCTTCGCGCTGCGGAGGAGGCTGCCGCTCGTGCCAGTAAAGACAGTCCTGCTCACAAACAGGCCCTTAGTGTCGTGGCGAAACTGAACGCACAGCTGCGGGCATCGAAAGTGGCACTTCAAGCGCAGCTTCAGGCCGAAGACGTCAGTCGGAAAGTCAATCCAGACGCGACCGACTTCCATGCCATCGTGCCAATCAACGATTACCCCCAGAAGGCGAGGTGGAGAGTTACCAACAAGGAGACCATGGTTCAAGTAAGCATAGTCGAGTACCAAAAGCATGAATATGTCGCTGAAGAACTACCTTTTACCTAGCTCATCGACATGACTGGTGCTTCTGTGACAAACAAGGGTGAGGCCTTCTTGCGTATTTCTTTTAGACAAGGGAACTGATGACGCGTCTGTTCAGGAATATACTACGAATCGGCCAAAGAACCCCCGCCCGACGGCCCCCCGAAGCTACACCTTCTCATCGAGTCCAACGAGGAGTTCCGGGTGCGTCGTCTAGTCATTGAAAATCTCACCTTTCTGACTAAATACTTACTTTACGCGATAGGTGGAGAACGCAGTACGCGAAATCAAGAGACTGCTTATCGAAGCATCGACGGCTGCGCTCCAAGCCGAGATGCGCAACCCCACTGCTCCGTCAGGGCGCTACAGCGTCGTCTAAACTCTTGGGCCCGCTTACTTTCGTATTTGTCTTTCGTTGTTTCGTAGACCCCCCAACCTACCCTCTACCACGTTAATATACTTTCCCTCAGAAAAGTCTGACTTAGTGGATGCGCTGGCAAGCATGTCAATGTTGTTCGGAGAATCGCGTTTGAGGCGTTCGACGAACAGAGCGTGAGCGTGAGTCTCTTCGCGTATTAGTGTATGTTATGACTATGCCATGTCATGCACTCATGGATGGCAACCAGCATGAGCGACCGCCGCTCCCCCCGTACAGTCAGTACCCAGAGCTAGCCTGTTGCCTCGCACCGGTCTCGGCCTTCCTGGTCTTATGACCGTGACTATCAAGAACGACCCGGATGATTAGACTCGGTAATACTTTCGGAGCACTAACGCAAAACGCCTCTATCAATAGCTTCTTACGCTGGCATAGGTGAACATATCTTTTTGTTCATAACCCCTACGATACGCGGGGTCCAAATACAAATAGGCTTTGCGCAGCTCGAGATGTGGAAAGCGTCCAGTGATTCGGATTGTGAGTTAGGTAAAATGTACGCTGGGACAGATTCCAGCAGCGCTTGTATAGAATTGTTACGAGGACTTTTACATAGTGTGTGCTAGTTGGTAAGAAACATTGCGATCGTATACAACTAAAGACGTATCGAAGAGTAAACCGAAATATTACGAGCCTAGTAAAGCAGGCGGTCGACTGAGGGGCGTCTCTAAACTAGAGGCGAGGTCAAGTAAATCAGTTTGAAGCTTTTCCAACTTGGTGCGTCTAAAGAAATTCCCACAGTTCAGAAGAGGAAAGATACGGAAAAAAGAAAAACTCACTCTTTGTTGAACTGTTGCCCGAACTCGAACGCCTGAGAAAGACCAAGGCCCTGATTCTTGTCCTGCATGCTTTTTGCCTGCGCTCGCTCCTTCTCGCTCAGCGCCGTCAAGTGAGGCAGCAGCCGGTCGTACTCCTGTTTCAGCTTTTTTAAAAAAACAATGTCACCCAAAATTGAGACTAAAGAGGTGAGCGCACGCACCGCTTGCACACGCGCCATCAACGACGCCTCATCGTACCTCCCTGCGCCAAGCACCTGCTGCCGCATCCTTCCCAGCTCCCCAAACCACTTCGTCTCGTGATCGCTAAGCGCCGGGTTCGCGCGCTTCATAAGTTCCCCAAGCACGCGATCCAGCCTCGCCAGGAGCGTCTGTTGTCCCTCCTGTATCGCTCTCGCGCGCGCGGCGATGTGGTCCTGCCGCGCGTTCTGCATCTCACCCAGGAGCGAGCGGATCTCCGCTACTTTGGACGTCTGGCGCTGGAGCTCCTCGCACTGGAGCTCGACGCGCGCGTTGGTCTGCTGGTACGCCGACTCGACGCTGTGGATGCGCGTGGCGATCTCGTCTACTTTGGCGGAGAGGAAGCGCAGCGTGTCGGGCGTGATGCGGAAGTCCTTGGTCCCTGGCGTGGCGAGACGCGGTAGGGTAGGCAGACCGGTCGAGGGCAGACTCGTTGGGGGTTGCCAGGGCTTCGTGCCGAGCAGCGAAGTGTATGCGGGCGGCTCCTCGTTGGCGGGCTTGAGGAGTAGACGGTCTGCGGGCACGATGCTTTTGGGCTCGTCCCGGGCCAGATCGCCAGATCGCATATTTAGAGAGAACGAGACGACGCGCATGGATGAGGTGAGGACGAATAGGCTGTAACTTAAATATACGTCATTGGGCACGATGACAGAGATGACTGGGTTGGAGGCCCTGCTTTTTGTTCAGCGCATGGTCGTGGAGGAAGGTTTATGTGGACCTCACTTTCTCTCTACTGAAAATGTCGACACGATCGGTTGCACCTCAGCAGGGATGGGGCTACGCAACGCTGTCAAAAGGGCATCTTCGGCGCCGCCCGAAACAGAGTGCAGAGCACCGCTTAGACTACGCAGCATCTTGTGGAGATGAATGGCGTGAACGCCAAATGCATGATAGACATAAACAGTATCTTCGTGTATCGGGTCTGCGAGAAAGACAGCAGAATTGGCCTGTAGTAGATCCAGAGAAGGTGGCTGAATTGTGGACAGAGTCTTGATTAAACCCAAGTCGATTGTTTCGTATACTGCTAGCATGGGCAGCTCGGCACTTGTTGACTGCAACGGAAAATCAAGACCCTTCTCGTTTTTTTGAGAACGCCACACTGACCTGTCGGTTCTCCCAGCGGGCCTCAACCTTATCCACGTCAAGACAGACATCCACCTTGCCGTCCTCAGCGACTACCAAAACTACCCCCAGACGCTCGGTCTCCCCGTCATCGTCAGTCTCGTCGTCTTTATCGAATGCAAGGTACAATATGTCGGTCGCGTCGCCTCCCTCACTCCCATCGAGTGTAAGTGGCGCGGGTTGTAGAAGAAAAGGGCCTTGGCGCAAGGGAGGCGATTTCACCGTTGTTGGCGGATGGAGGAGAACAGAACGAGAAGTTGCCGGGAAAACTGTCCCTGGTGGGAGTTGTTTGAGGAGTGCACTAATGTACTTGTGTTGATAAGAGTATGTAGTTGACAGAGATTGTGATTGTGACGAGGGGTTTTGGGAAAGGTATTCTTGCTTGGCTGCCACGAAACACTCGAGGGCGTGCACGTATGACGAAGGTATTGACCTGTCAATAGCAATCAGAAAGAGCATACCTTGAGCAGAGGGCATCATACGCATTCTTGGGCATATAGGGGCAGACCGCATACACGTCGCCGCTCTTCATGATAGCGTAGATGGTCAAAGGGCCCCAGTCTGCCTTCCCCTTACCAAGGGTGAATGACGCGACTTCACGCTCCGTAGTATCGACAGCGTTGAACGATTTGTTGGGTTTGCGGTCAGGGACAAAGGAGACGACCTGCAAGGGTTCGTCCGCATCTACGGAGATGTCATACTCGCTAGTCGTATCATTAGAGGAGTGTACCAGGCCAAATAAGTAGCCTTACCGAAGCTTCCCATCCACAGTCATCACCATAAGTGTTGAGCCTGCCTCGCCCCATGGATGCCATTGAATCTTGGCTATTGGTGGCGAAGAAGGGGAGGCATGAAAGTACTGCCCTACTTGAACAGACCTGTAGAAGAGGATCAACATCCCGGTAAATGATAAGGGCAATAAAGCGGCGCGTACTTGCAGTCTACGGTCGATGGAACCAGGCGCATGAAACCCGGCCGAGGCAGCACGATAACCGCGACTTGAAATGTACCCGCCACCGCCAGAAGTTTCCCGCTCGGATTTAAGGACAGTTGAGAGATATCAAACTGGATGTTAGGTGTGTGTAGGACCTAAAATAACAGATTAGAATGGGAACGATGTGACATTATGGCAGGGCATACTTTGTATGACTTTGGGGCGGCCTTGCTGAGTTTCGCATCCCCGAGTGAGGTCGCTCGTATTTCCTTCCCGACGGCTACTATCAGATCTGCATCCTTCAAGACCATAGCCTGGCGTCTACCAGAGGGGAAAGGTGAGTCATGCTCGGGATGGGTGAAGTCAGGAAGGGAATTGGTTGAAAGTTCAAGTAGTTGCGAAGGCCTCGCTTCCGTAGTAGTGAATATAGGGTGACCTTTGAGTAGAGATGACCAGTCGTCTTCGGAGTATTCGGACGCGTCTAGTGTTACCATCGTTGGCAGAGACAGCTTCACTTCACACGCGGGCGCGATTCCAACGGCGCGTCATGTCCGGACCGGGCATCCGTCTAGTGTGAGATTGCGAGTGTCCACGCGTCCACTTTAACCATCAACGATGACTTCCATCGGCACAGGATATGACCTCTCTGCAAGCACCTACTCACCAGATGGTCGCATATTTCAGGTCTTTCTTCACCTGTTTTTCAACCCGTAGATATTCACGCCGTTTCATATAGGTCGAATACGCGAACAAGGCAGTAGACAATTCAGGGTATGCATGGCGCCCTTGCTTAGATCGCCACCATCTCATGATCTATTCAGGACTGCCATTGGCCTCCGCGTCAAAGATGGTGTCGTCTTGGCAGTGGAGAAGCTCGTCCACTCAAAGCTTCTAGTCCCGGGAGCAAATCGCCGAATTCAGACGATAGACCGACATATTGGTTTGGTGCGTCTTTCGCGCCATTCTCATCTGAACCTTGCTCATGAGCATCTAGGCTAGCTCTGGACTTTTAGCAGATGGACGTCATTTGGCTAGCAGGTCGCGAGACGAGGCTGCCAACTATCGCGACAACTATCGCGAGCCTTCACCTCTCAAGGTCTGCTACTCATGCCGTTACCACTTGTCGATATCTCACCATTTGTGTGCACAGGCGCTGGCAGACCGTCTCGGCCTCTACGTACAGGTGTATACCCTTTACTCCTCCGTGCGGCCCTTTGGTTGTAGCACCATCCTTGGAGGCATCGACAAGGATGGCCCATCTATATATGTCATCGAGCCAAGTGGTGTCTTCTACGTACGTGTAGGATCCCCATCGCGATTGGTCGCGTTATTGACCCCCCGCAAGGGCTACAACGGTGCTGCCGTTGGTAAAGGCCGCCAGCTTGCCAAGACTGAACTGGAAAAGCTCAAGCTATCCGAACTGACAACACGAGAGGCAGTTTTCGAGGCCGCACGAATGTAAGTATTGTGTTTCTCTCGTGGTTACTCGGTGTAACACTATGCCAGCATCCACCTGGTTCACGACGACGCCAAAGAGAAGGAATTTGAGTTGGAAATGTCATGGATCGGCGACGAGACCAATGGCCATCATGTGCCAGTGCCTCGGGACCTTTTTGAAGAAGCAGATCGGAAAGCAAAGGAGGCATTAGAGAATTTTGAATGATATGACTATCCATCTGGTGTACTGTATCCCAACACAATCATCATTTCCCCTTTCAGGATTGATCAACGTGCCCCCAAGATATAACGCACAACTTTGGCCTCACGTTACCACCACGCTAGAACGATACCGGTCATTCACGTGTAATTCTGTAAAGTTTGACGCAGCAGGGAAAATACAACATGGACAACGGCCCATGTGTTGGACTATACGATCTGTTCTAATTCGCGTGCATATCTCAGGTTGTTAGTAATCAACTTTTCCTTCTGTATCTCCAGTTTCTCTTCTCCTTTTTGAGCGAATGTAATCACCCCTGCTGTTAGGTCGACCTGCCAACCTCGCTGGAACGGAATGCAAGGGGTGTGAGCGTACTTATACGTGTGTTGTAGGGCCTTAGACGCACCTGTTTAGCAAAGTCCAACACTTCAGATAGCGACTTGAAGAAAAGCAGCGTCGCCGCATCTTTAATAGGCAGGCTTTCGTACGCCGCCTCTTCACAGCTTGCGATCTCGTTCCTGTCACTCAATAATTAAACAAAAAGAACCTACACTTGTATGGACGCACGTACCGGATCGTGCCCATCAGGCTGTCCACAAAGAACTTGTACTCCTCCGCCGGAGCTTCTTCCCGTGCGTTCCAAACTTTGCTGTAACTGCCTTCCATGAGCCACCGCTCGAGATTGACGGGATGCCGGATGAACGGATTCCCGACGAGTTCATCCGCGGGGAGCGGGAGCGATTCTAGTGTCGTGTGGAAGTCGGCGATGCGGTTCTGGATGAGCAGACGGATGAGGTTGAGCCCACGGATGGGGAATTCACGCTGGGAAGGTGGGAGGATGGTGCTATACACTCTCAGCACGACGGGTGAGTGAGGGGGCAGGGGACTTGCCTGAAGTCGTTGTAGAAGGTCTGCAATTGAGAGAAGTAGCGGTCGAACGAGGGCACATCTTTCGTCCGTATGCTCCAGAACGCCCCGATCTCGAGAATCTCGCCTGCGACAGAGACATGATTGGTCGGCGACGTTGGTGATGGCAGAGGAGCGGTGCTCACGGGCAATTACAAGATCTCGGGTGCTATACTCTCCTTGGGGAAAGATGAGCCCCGTCTCTATTAACACGACCTGACAGAGTGCGCGGATGAGGTCAAGCGCAAAGTGAAGCCCACTGGAAACGCACTTTGAGCTCGGCCAGCAATCTTCCAGACGTCTTCAGGTCCGACGGTTGTGATGTGAAGGCTCTGACCAGTGCCTTGTGAAGAGTATGTAGCTTTGACGAGGACATCTCGAGCTCGGGTTGTATGAGTCGTTGTGCAACTAGGTGCGACGCGCGTTCCTCAGAGCGACGCGTAATTTGATTTGCGGGGCTACATCTTCATCTTCACACCGCTCCCCCAATACACGATCTCCTCTTACACCATCTACAGCCAGCATACATGGAGGCCATCGATATGGACAGGCTCAAAACTGGTGAGGTTAACCTCGGCGTATGTCATCTCTTCCGACTCGCTGCATTTACACATCCGACTGATCGCCCTTGTGTACAGACCTCAATCATGGCCGTCCAATTCGACGGCGGCGTGGTTGTCGGCGCAGATAGTCGGACGACAACAGGAAGCTACATCGTGCGTCCCACACTCACAAACCGAGCACCATCCGCTGAGCTATCTTTAACCGACAGGCCAACCGCGTAACAGACAAACTGACCTACGTCCATGATCGCATCTACTGCTGTCGCTCTGGCTCTGCGGCCGATACGCAAGCCGTCGCAGATGTGGTACACATGTCCTTGCAGCAGTTCGCGTACGTGCTACCCTTTCTTCTCTCGTTGCAGCTCAATATCGATTCTGGTATTGTAGACAATTCAGCGGCGGACCACCGTCCGTGCACGTCGCTGCAACATTATTCGAAAACATATGCTATTCTAACAAGGATGCGCTCCTTGCCGGCATCATCGTCGGAGGATGGGATAAGGAGGTCGGTCCGAGCGTGTATAACATTCCCGTTGGCGGCGGTCTCTTCCGTCAGCCCTGGGCAATTGGCGGCTCAGGATCGACATATGTCTATGGTTACTGTGATGCGACATATAAGGACGGTTGGGGGCGCGACGAGACAATTCAATTTGTCAAGAACAGTAAGCCGTCTCCTGCTCTTAATGAACGACTACAGACTCATATCGCGCAGCGCTCTCGCTCGCGATGGCTCGTGATGGTTCATCAGGAGGCGTCATTCGTCTGGCCGTGATCACGGAGGACGGCGTAGAGAGGTTGTTTGTGCCGGGTAACGAGTTGCCCACATTCTGGGAGGGTCTAGAGGTGCTCGGTAAAACTGCCGTGCAGCCTGGTGTTGTTCCTATGGCCGTTGAGCCGTTGTAAACCGAAATGTACATCAAACATTGCAATACTTTACTTCATCTTGTCCGCGCTTCTCAATGGAGTATCGTGAGTTACATGTTTCATGGTCGTGGGGCCACCCTCCAAGACCTGTTCTTCCACATACTAGCAAAGGCGTAAAGGCCCAATCCAACCACCGTCAGCATGAGCAACGAGATACCCAATGCTATCGATGCAGCGTCCCACTCTCCTGTACCTGAGGGCCCCTCCAAGTCTTGGGCCGTGTATGCGATGAACCCGACCGCGAATGCGATGATGCCCCACACAAGCAAGACGGGGGGTAAACTAAGAACCATCGCATGCCCGTGCAACCCTAAAATGCCTTGGTGAGCATTGTGTAAATATGTGAACTAGTGATGACTTTGAATACGAGCACGGGTGCGCAGAGTTAAGAGAGACGTACTGATTGTGATTGTTTGACATTGGTTTGGTGTCTCCAAAGGCAAAAGACGCCCGTAATCATGCTCCCCATTGAAGAAAAGACAGAAACGATCCCTGCAGCTCTGGAGATCGATCGGATGTCAGGTACAGAAAGTAGGCCCACAGTTGCTCTAACACATCAATCGGATTAGGTATTTGTGGACGGAAAGCATGTCATTTATACCCACGATAGAAGTACGGTAGCCTTCCATGTGAGCGTTAGTCTTCATCAGGAACCAAGAAGGGTGCGTTGCTCTTACGATGAGGAGGAAGTCTTGGTAATCTTTGACGATCTGACGCGTGTACTTGTCCCATATATCCTGCACGGTGTCAAGTCGTCCGTGGTATTGGCTTACAGCCTTTATCTGTTCTAGGTATAACTTGGGGATCGAGAAAAAGAATGCGTTGATAACGAAGGCAAGCGGAACCTGGATGTACCCTGGAAATGGTGCACTCGGTAAAGGGCCAGTTGGTATCCTCTCGACGTAATGCTCCTTCCACTGAGTATATGTGTGTTGACCAAACTGCTGAGAGACACGGGAACTCCCTAGGGAATTGCACAGCCGTGAGAGATACGCGCTTGCACTGGATGAACATACGTACAGACTACTTTCAAAAGCCAACTGAAGAAAGCCGTTCGGCCTGCAGTGCTACCTCTCGAGTCGGCTGAATTACCCGGACAATGAGTTCATAGTATTATGGATGGGGTGAAATGTCTCACAACTGATTCGGGATATTGCGCGCAGCAAATCCTCACACTCCTGTTTTGAGAATGGTACGGTGCTGCGGGAACCCTCCTTGAGGTTGTCTGAGATGGCATCAAAACCTGACATTGACCCAAAGAAGCAGGTTTACCTAAATAAAACCAAGAGAGTGCATCTCTGGCCTCCTGCTCTACAGTCAGAGGAAGAGGGAAGTGGTTTGGATGGCGTTCAAGGTAGTTCCAGTACATTCTTCGTCGTTTGTTCGCTGCGTACGGTGTGAGTAGAGGTCGCGCTCTGTGGGCAGAGATAGCTACCGTGATCAGCGTCAATACGCTCAAAAGCTTCCACATCTTTCGTACTATAGCCGGCCATGCAAGATTCGTGGTTGACTAGGAGCGAGAACATGTGCTCGCCTGGCTGTGGATCATGAGGTACCAGGAGCTCCATCTTGTCTGATAAGTCGGAAAATGGATATGTGGCGATGTATTTCTCGACAACTGCCAAAATTTCTGGCTGTCGGATGTCATCGTTGGTGACGACGCGGGTCTGGGGATGATAGAAATAAACCCATCCTTGTGGGTGAGTGTGAGCGACCCAGTCCTCTGGTGTTGAGCCGGGCCTATCCGTCGCGGTAAGTAAACGTGAGCTAGAGTTGAAAGTTGAACTCACCGGGGTACCAACACTGTCATAATATCCACCCAATTCAAGTTGTCTCATATAATTCGTCGAGATCAAGTTGTTGCTAGTGTTGCTGGTGGATCCTGATTATCATTGGCTTACAATAGCGTTGGCGCCCAACCGAAACCGAAACCGCGTAACACTCGTGTGTCTCTTCAACCATGAGCAACTTTGGAGGTCAAAATCTTTTCGCGGCCGCAACAAACCAGAACAAGGACCAGAATCCTTCGAATCCTGGGTCCACTCCAGCCGGCGGCGGCGGCATCTTCGGTAACCTTGGCGCGAACACGACGGGTAACACCGCGTTTTCAGGGGCAGGCTCGGGAGGCGCGCCTGCTGGCAGCGGTGGAGCCCCCGCAACAGGTGGAGTTTTCTCTGGGATGGGCGGTGGCGTTTTTGGTGGTGGTGGGAACGCGAACGCGACGAACGCACCGAATCCAGCTGGTAGTGCGTTCGGCGGGGGATTGTTCTCCTGTGAGCGTACCCACTCCTATTCGTTTTCGAGATGATCTCACCACAATTTCACACAGTAAAACCCGCAACGACAACAACGCCTCCAGGGGCACCGGCTGGCGGCTCGTTTTTCGGGAACCCAAGTTCGAACACGGGTGCTGCTCCCACGACGACGACAACGGGAGGTCTTTTCGGCAACACCGCCGGCACAAATACTGGAGGTGCTGGAGGTACGCGGCGAATATTGATCCTCAACTCTCGAGGACTAACTCTCATGTTGGATCAGGGTCCCCCTTCGGATTTCCAAAACCTACGACTGCTGGAGGGGGCATCTTTGGTTCGGGCAACACCAACGCAAGCGGTCCAACTGGTGGAAACTTATTCGGAGCGCCGACAGCGCCAACAGGGACAGGAGGGCCTACCCCGGCAGCAGGACCCACTTCGACTGGCACGAACAGCCTCGGCGGGAATATCTTTGGAGGCGCTAGGCCAGCGGACAATGCTGCGAAGCCTGCTACTCCTAATCGTAAGCGCAGGTTATTCCAAGACACGCTGTTGCATCCTCACCAGTCCTAGTTTTTGGCGCGCCCGCAACAGGGACAGGTACCACCGCAGCAGGTGATGTCATTCACTGCGGTCAAGTGCTGCTCTAAACTATGGCATCATCATAGGTGGTGGGCCCGGTCTCTTTACTGGTCTGGGGTCGCAGCCCAAACCTAGCGACGCCCCTACGACATCGGCCTCACCATTTGGCGCACTACCTAGTGGTGGTTTGTTTGCTAAGACTGCAGGAACGGGTACAACTGCCGCGACCACAACGGCCAACACTCAGCCCCAACCTGCCTTCAGCTTAGGCGGGACCTCAGCGCCAACTGCCGCTCCAGCACGTAAGCGCTTGACCTTATTTGTCACTGCTTCGGCTAAGCACAAAGGGCCACAGCAGGTGGCGGGCTCTTTGGGAACCTTGGTGCCACTGCAAACAAAGACGGTAAGCCCGAGGAAAAGAAAGACGGCGCGACTAGTAGGCCCGGAAGTAGCCCGCTTTACTTCCCAACTGACGACGTTTCTCAGCAACAACCTTACCCACATTCTCCCTTGGTGGGCCCGCAAGCACAACAGCAGCCCCTACAGCACCCACAACAGCTCCTCCATGTAGGTTGTTTCTATCTATGATGGCCCTGTCGCTGACACTGCGAAGCACTGTTTTCCGGTTTGGGAGGCGCTACTTTGGGTGCTGCCAAGCCCGCAACACCATTAGCGGGATCCAGTTCAAGTGCGTTGTTCACATCAAAAGCAGTTTTCTGCTACCGTGCTCATAATCCTGCAGCAGCCCCGAGCGCAGGAACAGTGGCTATGTCCACCACTTCGGCCATTTCCGCCCCCGCGCCATCAATGCTCAAAGGGAAGAGCATCGAAGAGATTGTCAACAGGTGGTCGACGGAACTGGAAATGCATGTGCGCGACTTCAATAAATTCGCAGCAGAGGTAGCCGTTTGGGACCGCTCCCTGATCGAAAACGGCAACAACGTGAGTTCGAGTTCAAGGTGCCCTTGTGACGGTTCCCCTGACACCATTCTGCAGCTCGCGGGGTTGTATAACTACGTTCTGGCTGCCGAACGAGAGCAAAATGATATCGACCAGTCGTTGGAACACATCGAACAACAGGAGAAGGAACTCACTGCCATAGTTGAAACGTACGAGAAGCAAATGGCGGATATCCTCGGTGGTCAAGGTGGAAACCTGCGGTCTCTCGACACAGGCCCTGCTGACACCGAGCGAGACAAAAAGCAGGTGTTCTTCTGCTCTCACGAGATGAATGCATTAACCCATTCTTTTCAGTTACATGCTCGCTACCGAGTTACATAATCACCTCGACGACCTGTCGTCCTCACTGACACAGCTCATCGACTCTGTAAACTCGATGTCAGTTGGGCAAAGCAACACCAAGCCCACGTCAGCAGACGATCCGATGGCTCAGATCGCGCAGGTCCTCAGCAACCACCTCGAAAGCCTGCAATGGATTGACGGTGCCTCCCGGGATCTCGAAGAGAAGGTCGCAGAGGTGGAAAAGAGGATCAAGGATGTCAGTGGTGTACCTCACGGTACACCTGTCCCTGGAGGAAATAACAGATCGAGAGGGTTTGGCTTGGCTCGGTGATTTGGGCTTCTTGTATCACAGTTTCACTTCCGGTGACTCACGTATGGTATTATGTTGTATATACATTATGGTGTCGCCCATGTTCCCTCACCGCGCTCCCAGCTGCCGTCTTCGTCCCACATCCTCAGCCGCCATAGGGCAATAGCCAAGGGAACTGTATCCGCTCTCAAGATCGTTTCTGAACCCGAGAGAAGTAGGAAGGCCGGGCTCGCCAAGCGGTTCGGTTTGTGTGCGACAGACCGACCATCATCCAGTTCTGATGCGAGTCCGTGATGGCGCCGACGCGCCCGCCGCTCGATCATAAGCAGCTTGCACAGACTCTCGTGTAATGCCGCGCGTTGCGTCCTCGACGGGAAAAGGCTGACGCCGTTGTAGAGAGGGACTTTCATCGGAGTAACAACGTCCGGGAGCCCCTCCGGAGAAAGGGCATGACACATCGTAGACAGCGGCAGCGGGTCTCTCGTCGGCTGCGCTGAGAGAGGCTCGGGGAGAGGTGACGCGTTGGGCAGGGGCCGCTTCTTGGTGGTGGGATCTCGGTTCAGTGGCGGGACGAGGAGGATGGCTACTGCATCAGGGTCTTGCACGGGCTTGCCCGCGCGAATGGCCGAGAGCTCTTTCCAGGTGAGTCTCCGCAGCAGCGGGGACTCTGCGGCGCACTGTGGGCGGGCCTGTAGCCGATCGGCTAACAGCTCCAGCTCCTGAAGAATTCGCAGACGCAGCAGGTGGCCGATGTACTCTGGCAGCGAGGAAGGTAATTTTAGAGCGGCATGTAGTATGCGGCGGTCCTTTCCTTGAGAAGTTCTTAGCACTGTTGCTATAGTTGAGAGTTGAGAGTGAAGTACCTCTACTCTCAAATTCTTGCATGGCAGCGCGACGACAGACGAGGTAGTGTCCCTTGCGGCTGTCGAGACCTTTAAACTTTGGGTGCTGTAGGCCATCAGGTACTAGAGTGTAACTTGGCCGCTTTGGCCGTTTGGAACCTGTTTGCGGGGAGGGCAGCCGCTTTACAGAAAGACGGACCAGGAAATCTAGTGTAGTTGGGTCAGTCGGAATGGTTGGAGCCTGAGCAAAGGTGACGTGCCGCTTGGGAGGTACCGCGATGACAGAGAACATTTGCGTATCGGCGTCGATAGCATCCGAACTATAGCGGAGCGGCATAGTTGTCAGCGAGCTCTCACCGTGAACGAATGCAACATACGGTAAGGATTCGCGTACCACTCCCTTTCTTCCGCCGTCATTTCGCGGCGAACGTCATCCTCAACCGTCCCATCCCTAGAAACAGTCCTCGTTCTCTGAGAATCAAGTAGTCTGACCTGCGGAGGTAGGCTCTTGTGCCGCCGGTATGCCTTGGGCGTGGTGATGGGATTGATGTCATCGAGTAGGATGGAACGGGAACGGCCAGAGAATACTGGGGGAGGGGGTAACGACCGACGCAGGGATTTGGCGCCCTTGGCAGGAGGGCGTAAGGGTCTGATAGTCTCGCCTGCGACTGATATTTCCTTCAACCGCCGGAGCAAGCGTGGAATCAGTTGTCGCATCTATCAAGCAAGGGCGCAACGTGATGCCAGCGGCAAAAGACTGGCGCCAACATCTGCACCCCCAAATAACGCGAGGCACACCTGATGGAATAACTTTCACAGGCAATCCCCATATAACCCTACTATCCTAGTACCACGAGGCGAACGACCACCTCTTCCTTTCGTATACGCTCATGCCCATCACGCTTGCTATCATTGGCTGTGGGCAAAGGGGAAACGTACGCACAGCCCACTCACAATCAACTATCCTAGCTGATCAATTTCCGGGTTTAGGCCTATGCATGGTATTCTCTCAAGGAGCCTGCGAAATGCAAGGTAGTAGCAATTGCAGAGCCACGATACAAAACGAGGGCACTCTTTGCGGGTCAATATGGCATTGACAAGAGTCTCGCGTTTGAAACTTGGGAGCAGTTTCACAAGGCCTCGGCCGAGGCGATCAAGACGGTTGGGAAACGCCTGGCAGATGCTGTCGTCATAGCCGTGCAGGACCATTTGCACGCAGAACTTGTCGTGGCGTTTGCTGCGCAAGGATACGACATTCTGTGCGAGAAGCCGATGGCCACATCGATCGAGCATTGTCTTCAGATCGAGGCTGCCGTAAAGAAGGCTGGCATTATCTTCGGAATGGGACACGGTGTGTGCGCACGCGGCGTAGCGCCCGCCCCCCACTCACACCGTCCCACCAGTTCTGCGTTATTCGGCGTACACTCGCGCCTTGACCGAAGTTATTCGGTCAGGGAAACTTGGCCAACTCGTCAACGCTCAGCAAATCGAGCCCGTGGGTCACTGGCACTTTGCACATTCCTATGTCCGTGGAAACTGGTCGAAGGAGGCGGAAAGCAGTTTCGCGTTGATGACGAAATGTTGCCAGTACGTCCTTCTCATCCGATCAGCCAAGGAGAACGTCGTGCAACTAATTTTTATATCTATAAAGTGATATGGATATTCTATGCCACTGGCTTTCGCCGGACACTCCCGTGAGCGTGTCGTCATTCGGCGGGTTGCAGCATTTCCGCAAGTCGAGCAAGCCCGCAGAAGCCGGGGATGCAACACGGTGCACTGATTGCAATTACGAAGCGCAGTGTCCATACAGCGCAAAGAAGGGTAGGTTCACCCTCTCTATCAGCAGCCCCGCCGAAATACTGATCATTCGTAAGTTTATTTGGACAGACTTGCTTCGGGTCGCGGAGGCTGGCCGGTGTCCACTCTCGTTGACGGGATCCCAGATATCGAGAATGTCACGGACGCAATCAAGAAAGGACCTTACGGCAAGTGCGTGTACGAATGCGATAACGATGTCTGTGACAACCAGGTACTATCGCCTACCTTGTGCATATCAACCCTACTAATTATGCATCAATACCAAAGGTCGTCAACATCCAGTTCGCATCGGGCGCAACCGTATCTTTCACGATGGTCGCCTACACCACCTTGATCTGTGAACGGCAGACTCGTCTGCAT
>QFDV01000840.1:0-11953 GCA_003315845.1 Lactarius trivialis
ATGTACTATCATCTGCATCCTCCAGTATCTCCGTAGAGTTATCCATAATCACTTTCAGCATTTCTGATCCCACCCTCCCCGCTTCCTCGAAGCGCGATTCGAAGAACGTAGCCGTCTCTTGGAATCTCGACTTGTACCATTCAAAGTTGCCGAACGAAACGCATTGGCTCCACCCACGGGAGGCCACCACGAACTCGACATCATCGTAGCGGTGCGACACATCATACAGCGCCGCATGGATGGCGGCGTCCAACCGCTCTTCTGACCGAAATAGATATTCAGCGACCCCGAACCACATGCGAAATATCGGCGTCGCTGCGAGCTCCAAATCCTTGAACGGGTTGAGGCCGAGACGTGCCCAGCAATCTACCATCGCGAGCAAGGAGAGATGTGAGTTGACGAGGGGGCGACTGCCATTCGCGTGTGGCCCCTTTTTTCCTAGACTAAACTGGTCCAGTATGGACTCAGATAGGAGGATGGGTCGCCGAACGGAGCCTTTGGCGTCGCCGAACACCGCATCCCTTGCCTCGTACAATCGCTTGCGCAGTCCGTGTTCGTCTGCCGCAAGCATGAGTTTAAAGATATCCGTCGTGCTTTGAGCGTACTGCTTGATCTGGGTCCTCGCCGAGGGGTTGAGGATCGCCAGCCCAGCATATACGTGCCACTTGTTCGACAAAATTCGTAGCATGATGTTGACCTTCACCGTCTCGATACCGCCGACATAGTATCCATTCTCCCATGGGTACGAAGATGCGCTTGCCCAAGCGGTTCCCATGCTGCGTAAAGAGTTCAAGCACGAGTACCCGACCCAAAGAGTGGTAGACCTACCTGAGAAATGCAGCATGAGTGACGGCTTGTGTGTTAGCGGTCAATTCATCGTGTTCTTCGTACGACATGTAGACGTAACGCGACTGGAGAGGTCTCAAGACGTTCTCGACCAGCTTTAGCGCTTCATCCGGGCCTCTATGCTTGATCAGAGCCTACGGAGAAACACGAGATAAGACTTTTCATTGCGATTGGGGATAGGGAACACATACCAGTGGTTGGCCCTTACTTGGCACAGTCGGGCCATGCATTGAGTGACAAGAAACGATATGCACATCCTCCGGTAGGTGTTGTTCAAATGCTATCCGTTCTGGTGCCTTGACGGATGTCTGGCCAGCCACGATCGCCCCAAGTTTGGTAGCTGCCAGTGATGATAACGGTCTAGACCCGTTTAAGGACAGAACGACGGGTTCGCTTACAGGGTCCGAATTGAGCGACAACCTTGTTGATGGATCCCGCTTCTACGGAGTATATGATGAGATCCGAAGTTCGTGAGACACCATGTCCGTCACGGAAGACCGTTATCCCAGGGGTGTCTGTTGAATCCAGAATGAATCGTGTATGATAGCCGACAGAAGATCGAAATCTCGTTACCCTTGTATGTGGCTCTCAAGGACTCATACATCTCGGGGAGATCACAGACATTAATCCTACGGAGAAAAGCTCTCTGCTGATTGGTGTGTAGCTAGAGAAAATAAAGATAGCTCACTTCTTCCACCCAGCGGCCGAGAGAGATTTAGCATACATCCTCCCCATCTCCCCCATTCCGATCAGTCCAATGGTAGGCTGTTGGTCCGCGGGTGCATCTGGCGTTATGTCTGAGCGTGTCATGTCGTGTAGATGAAGCGATGTGTTCGTTCGTTTCAAAGTTCAAGTAATCGGAATGGCACACGATTGTCTGAGTCCAAACCCTCAAGATCGAAGTCAACTGGGAAAGGAAAGAGAAAAGACAAACAATTCTTGTGCAGAACCGATCCGTACATGCAGCCCAACAAGTACAAGGTGTGAGTCCAAGTAAACAAGTCAGACATAGTATTAGGGTCATGAACGAGATATGTTCTGATACTGCAACGATGCAGAATCGTATTCACTCTGGAACAAACGCGCTCTCTGATCCATCATATAGCTGAAGGGAGATGTCGGATTCCCCATACATGAAAACAGAAATAACACTCACTTCATGAGCTCAGTCACATAGTCTCTAACCAAACCTACACTCTCCGGGTCCATGGTAGACCCTGCCACCATCGCTGGTAAACTCACTAACACCGCTGTTAGCAGTCGGCTCTGCTCATGGTAAGGGCAACGGACCAATCATGCGTAATAGGTGCTCGGCGCCGTAAATGGAACTCATCTCGCGCTCTTGGTTGACTTGCACAGTCGGACCTGTTACGAACTGCTTGCGTATGTTTGCATATTGTGGTCGTTCAAACCGGTAGAGGAGATTGGATCCCAGTGCCTTGTCAAAATACACCTGCAGGCCCGACACGATCGTCGGAAGCACCACCTGCGGGTCACGGAGGCTGGGGGGAGCGAGCGCGCGCAGTCAGGAATATGTAGACATTCAGAGGTATTGACGAGAGAAGTACTTCGGCGGGGGAGAGTTGAGAATATGTTGTTTAAATTCTTCCAGTATCTCCGCGACAGTCGGACTCCTGGGGAGCGTGACCAACTGGAAGGGAAGACGCACCTCAGCGCAGTGCTGTAGAGGCGATCAAATGAACGCACCTGGTTATTTTTCGTGACTGCCTCCCAGTCGTCCACGAGGAGCACCTTCAGTGTGTCTGGCACGACCAGCCGCATCTCGGGCCTTCGAGTCCCGTCGTCGTCATCCCGGCCCCTTTTCGTGCCGCGCCCGCCCTCCTTACGTCGCCCTCCTCCAGCTTGTGCACCGCGAGCCGCGTTCGATGTTTTGGAGGCGGAGGCACTGGCCGATATGGTAGAGGCTTGTGCCCGGGAAAGGTCTTTCTGTAGGGAAAGGTTGGCTTCGTTGAACTTGAGGATACGCGCGGTGGGGACCCATTCGTCCCAACTACCAATAAAAAACAAAAAGTGAAATCAGAAAGACCAGGGATGAGAGTATACGAGGACGCACGTCTGTTTCCAGCCTTTGTAGTGCACAAGGTAATGCGGCCCAACTGTGTCCAGCTTTGTGTTCGCTTCGTCCCAAACCTCGCCTTTTAGGATTTTGGACTCGTAGACGAGAGGTCCGTGATAGCAGAGCACACGCTCGCCGACTGAGAAGGATTGTGCTGACATCGCTGGCTATATATGTAGCCTTGTTTGTGCGGAAAGCTAGTACGTGGGTAGAGTCGGAACCTTTTACGAAACAGAACCGAGTATCTGGAGCTGAAGACCTTGAGCCCCCTGTAATGTGGCAGCGGCAAAGCGGAGGTGAAACGCGCTGGTGATATGGCAGATTTCAACCGCGCGTCGGACATAACTTCAATTGCGTTTCTACCACGTTTCAGGCCTACAAAGCAGATACTTCTACTGCATATCGTCCTCTCCAACTACGAGACTAGCACCCCTTCCCCCGACTCATTAACCAGAACCAACTTCGCACATTCCAGAATCCGAATGCCTTCCACAGTCCTGGTATCTTTCGCACATCCATCCCATTCGTACGTCCACTGGGCTAACGCCCGACGAACTGACATTGCCTGGGGGGCATCGCAGTACACTTTCACGTAGTCCATGTCCGTGAGCCTACGCTTGAAAGCACTAACAATGGGCATTAGAGGTTCAGGGTCAGAAGGTGTTATTTCGGTCTCTTTGTTTGCAAGGTGACACGAAGGTTCCGCTGGTGACGTGGTCCCTTGCTGCGATGTCGTTGAGGCCGATCGTGGAGCGGTGTGAAAGGAGAGCGATAATGGACCAGTCACAGAGCCCAGTGTTTCCGAGCACGAACATAGAAAGGTCCAAAACTGCCGAAGTACACTGTGAGTCCAGACAATGTCGCTGGCGGGCACATGTCCAGGTCTCAGCAACGAGAAATCTCCCAAGGCGACGCTGGCCCTGGAAACCTCGTTCCAAGGTGGTGCCCCACGTACGGGAATCAGCCAAGCGACACGAGCGTAGATGGATGAGAGCAGGTCCTCGACGGAAGATGTTGTCTGGGGTGGAATAGGCGCGAACGGAGGACGGATATCAGGTGGAGAAGATCGAGGCAATGCAGTTCGCGCGTCCAGAAGGGCGGGAATGTAATGAGGCTTGATGGTTTGTCGTAAGTAGAGTGAGAATGGGCGCTAGACGGATCGTGTACCAGAGGTATAAGCTCGTCAAGGGGCCCCACATCTACCTTCATGCGTTTCTTCGGAGGTTGAAGAGGACCGTCCAACCAGTCTTGGTTCCGGTCCTGTACCAGAACAGCTGGACGGCCAATCAAGGGCCGTGAAGGTGGCCGGCTGAAGAGCGTACTTTCGAAAGGTCGGAGACTGGCGGTAGAAAATATTTCTGATTCCGAGGGACGAGTATTCCACTCCATCACAGCGCTCGATGGGATGTCAGTTGACGCCAACGGGGGTGAGAACACGTATGTGAACGCATTCCTGAGAAAACCTGGGAATAAGGATGTGCATCCAGTGAATCTGGCACAAGGAGCTCGAGACTCAGAGTACTCACAATCTCTTGCATTTATGGCATCACCCATCCGCCACCCAGCCATTCCGCATCCAGCACGAGCAATTGTACGACCTCGGGCAAGGAGGACGGTATCTGCGTCGTGTATGTGGGAGGCAGTTTGAGAGGGATGCGTCTGTTTATGAGCCATTGGAAACATTGCGTGAACGGTAATCGCATCCGTGTTCATGGCAAAGGTCAAAGTCGAGTTCGCTTTCGAAGTGAATGGGAACAACCCAGAAAGGCGAGTGACAGGCGCGTCATCGCTGTCAAACGACGATCATTCAAGTCGCTTTGTTTTCTCAATTACATACATATACACTACTGTACTGTAGCTCTAGAAGAATAATTTGAGACATGACAAAAATTAGCATAATGTTCGTGGCCATGTGTCATTAAATGCAGTGTGTACGTTCACTTTTCCTTCTTTGTTTCCGTTGATTGGAGGGGAAAGTATTCATCGGCTGGGGTTGGGGTCTCAAGCTCAAGCTTCGCGCCTTCCTCGCTTGCGAGGGACTTGATGCCAATAAGCGGTGACACGGGCTCTGATTCGGCCTCGGACGGGGCTATTGTCGGACTTGAGTACTGAGATTTGCTCTGCGCTTCCGCAAGCTCCTTACGTAGGGCTTCCAACTCCCGTTCGAACCTGGTCATTGTTAGACTGACTATCAGTGCACGATCCCTATGAACGTACTTTCGTCCGAAGACCTCGATGTAGAACCCTCCTCCGTTCCACACGCTCACACTGAGTATAAGCAAGAGGTATGCACCCGACCAGAGAGGTGAGTAATAGAAGAGAAAGACGGGAGGAACATCGGTGAGAACGGAATAAACTTGAACATGGTTGAGCCAAGATGTCGCACCTGGGTAGTGATTGCACTTACCGAACTGTCCCAGCATAAAGTATAACGCCCTGCTTTCCGGCCGGACCTTGCTGAGGATACTCCCGATCAGGCCAGGCTTGTTAATCATGTAGTACAATGACGTGGTGCGTTGGCCAGACTCCACTTTTTTGCGACGATCGACATACACGAGCTGTGGGTACAATGAGCGCCGATATAATCAGAAGAAACCTGAGAACCGAACCTTCCAGTATAAAAATTGCCACACAAGGTCTGACACGAGAGGTCAAGTTAGAGCCATAGGGTCGGCAACATTTCCACACTCACAGATTATGCTACTTAATAGAAGCGCCTGCCAGGGGTCGATAGGAGGTTCTTTCAACGCAGGAAATCGTTCCTCGGCGCCCGGGTAGAAATGCCTAATCAACCAATATCAGGAAAGTCACAATGAAAAGCCGCGTGACGCACCGAATCACCGTGAATGTGAAGGCCGGATATACGTGTATGAACAGACTGGTCACCTTGTCTGCATCGTGGAAAACTAGACTGTTCCGCCACGTTATGACTGCGCTTGCGACAACCCCATGGCTGAGAGTATAGCATGCGATGAAAAGGGAAGGGGAGTGCGGGAGGATCCAGAGGAATATAAAGTTGAGAATGCTGACATAGTAGCATAGGTCGAATAGGAAGTAGTGCCATTTCAGCTTCTTGTAGGTATAGAAACGATAAGGTAGGAGGTAGAGCGACTGCAGGGTATATGAGATGTGAACATATCTGAGGGCGTCATAACCAGATCCACAAAGGGCGAGCAGAGGACTTACTGTGGGGCCAAACCGAATAGCAATGCGGAAAAGACCAAAGACATGACGCCAAAGAAGAAACTGATCTTCTCACGCGTTCGAACGACTTTGGTAGACTGCCACGCCACGCCAAGAGACACCATGCGTTTCGAGACCTGCAGAAGGTTGGCAACTGACTCGACCAATCTATAGTTCTACTCACCTTGAGCTTTAACTTCGCGACCTCACGCTCAAAGTTCTCTGCGAGTGCATCAGGGCTTGGGGGCTTCCCCTTGAAGATCTCATTGAGAGCCACTTCTGCGCGCATCTTCAGTTTATCCTTGCGTCTCGATATATTGCGCTGCAGGAGATCTATACGGGCGTCCCAATATGTTTCCAATGTATCTATGAAGCATAGGGATAATCAGACGGAGGCCCTGTAACAGCTAGGGATATCATGATCGTACGTACCCAGCAATGTAAAGGCATTGGCGTACTCAGAGCCTTCGTCGCGAATGAGGCGATCCAGAGAAAGAGAGTTCAGGTAGCCCATCGGAAAGAGATTTGGTGAATCCGGATGGGATACAGGAGAGGGTGGTCTTGAAGGTTCTGCGGACATTGTTGATCATAGGCGGTGTGGTTGTGGAAGAAAGGAAAGAGGCGGTCGTGCGGCAAACGGCAATGAGCCAATGTAGAATGGTGGAACGCGTCGGAAACACGCAACAGGTATGGGTATCGCTTAGTCATCACTAGAACAGTCATATTTACACCGGAAACATTACGACGCGGCACTATCCAAGCCAACATGAATAAATCAGTCATTCCCTCACATCCCACCCCATTGTCCACTCCCCTGTCCTACATGCGCGCTTGCGTAGCTATTCGGCTGTTGCGTCAACCAGCTGGTGAATGGGTTTCCCGTCGCCGCTGCCACGGCACCACTTGGCTGCACATTCACGAATTGCGCGGGTTGTGCCTGGAACGGACCCTGGACTCCTTGTTGAAATGAAGGTTGCTGCTGGAACGGGGTCTGCGTCTGTTGCTGAAATGGTGATCCCGTAAAGGGAATAGGTGACGGCGTGGTCGATAGAATTGGTGCCTGGGTTTGAGGAGACAACATGCTCTGAGATTGCGCGGTGGCATTGAAGAACGGGTTCGTCCCAGGCTGGGAGAACGCTGGCTGCTGTACCTGTGGCACCTGACCGTGTGGGAGAAAAGAAGGGTGCTGGGAACCAAATGGTGACGTGGACGGGAAATGATTTGGCTGGACCTGGGCCTGGGACTGTTGCTGAGCTAGCATTTGGGCAAATGGATTGATTGCGCTTGCACCCGAAGTGTATGAGGGTTGTAATGGTTGCGTAGCAATGGTCGAACCCGAGATGTTTGCTGGGAAAGCATTGAAACCAAAACCTGGGCCCTGAGTAAAGCTAGCGTTCGGACTACTAGACCCTGCAGCAAGGTGCGAGCTCGAGCTTGGGGTGAGTAAGGAAGAGGATGTTGTAGGCGACAGATATTGCAGTGGTAATGTAGATGTTCCAGTGGAACCCTGTAGTGCAACAAGGTCGGACCACACGCCATTCGCAGGAGGTTGCGGTGGTTGTGACTGGCCTTGAGGTGACATTGGCTGAGAAACTGAGCGAGTCATCACAGTGCCCGAAGGCGCACTTGGCGGCAGTGTCGGTGGACGAGCGGGTGAAGCTGGCACCGAGGCAGCAGGTGGAAGAGAAGGCCTAGTTGTAGGAAGTGTCCGGGACCGCAATGGATTCGAGAACGATGGGGAAGACACTGAGGATTTGACAGATGAAGCAGACCGGGAAGGTCCAAGATGGGCAGCAACAACCATCGATCGATCTATTCGACTGACGAAGTGTTTGAACTCGTACTTGTCTATAGTTTTGTACATAGCCCGTGTCAGCTCGGCTTTGCAGGGCAGACGGCGCCACCTACCACGGATAAACTTCTCCAATTCGCTGTCGCGCTCCGCGTCTATCATATTGGTGGGCGGTGGGTTGCGAACCTCATCCGGATTATACGTTTGGTTGGATTTGATATTCCCCACCTGCCGCATGTTCTGTGGGACTAGGAGTTCACATCGAAAGCATTAACCTAGATGAGATTGCGCACCTCCACTTGCTCCTTCGTCCACATGTCCATCGTCAGGCTCTTTCTATGAATTTTGTGTTCAAAAGAGGTTGGACGTGTAGGCAGTAGTTAGGCGTACACTTTTGAGACATGTGTCCCAATCTTGCGATGAATGCTAGCACAATTTACGCTGAAGAAGCTGAGTAATGCTCGATGATTATAAGAGGCATCATACCAAATGAATATCCCGAGGTTGTGCGAAGCCCATCGCGGGTTCCTTGTCTTACAATCCGCACATGCATCTGGCGGAGAAGCACGACGTCAGTGTTCTGCTGTGGGGCTCGGGGATCCGCGGGTCTTGGCTCGGCGGTGCCGGCCTGCCACATAGGCCCCATCGTCCATATATTTACTTGGCATCTCAACGCGACGCAGGATGGTCCAGGGGCAGAGTAGAGACCGTTCATGAGGGATGCAGGAGAAACGATGCTCACCATTACCCGGTTTCATCGCAAGCTCTAAAAGAGCTTTCTGATTACGCTCTGCCGCAATCTTGCTCATAGCCCCAGACATGGTGGAGGGATGGTGGAAGTAAAACTTGTAAATCAGGAGGGGTGGGTACGGCGGTGCTTGTGGATGTAGGGTCGACGTTTACTTTACTGTACTTTACGAAATGGCCGAGTTTGTAATGGCCTCCGGCCTCAGGCCTTCTGTCCCTTACCCCTTTCCTGAGTGGACACTAACGGTCTAGGACATTAACGGTCTAAGTCCCATGGCTACGGACGACAAGGCCGACACCCTGGCCGTATACGCAGAGTACTCATTCGCAGATGACCAGTCTTATCAGGTGAGCTTGTCCGCTTCATCAACCTTGGGCCGACTGGAAAAGCAACCTAAGCAAGGCAGGTCTATCCACGCTTTACACTAGTGGCGCACTGGACGATTTATCCGACGAAGCCAAAGATGACCTTCTTAGGAAATCGCGAGTATTTTACTTCAACCAGTGAGCACTTCCTTGTTGGCTAGCCCCACCTCTACATTTACTCCCGTCAGAACTCACGGATGGAACATATCCGAGTCCGATGCCAAACAACTTGAAGTAGAAGGCGTTGGTGACATGGTCCCGTCTTCAACAGACCGTCATTCTGTTTCAAAAGAAGCTACGACCACACAGCCTGAAGTGGCGGCGGCTCGGGCTCTCACGTTTGCGGAACTCCAGGCTCTCGTCGAACAGGGAAAGACAGATGAAATTCCTAACAACAAGCACATACCTGATACTCTGAACGTAGGCTTAAATTCTTACTCAGTGACTTGGTAAAAATATTCTCTGTAGGACGCCCCTCCCAGCCAGTCAAGCGCACCACAGCGCAAAAAGCCCTGGGAGGTCGCTTCACAAGCCAATGACGTCAGAGCGTGACACTTGTCGTAATGAGCGGTCATTTGTCAGTGTCTACAGCATTTCCCTTACTCTACTGTAGTAGGTGATTTTGAAAAGAATCTACAGTACGAGGTTTGACGTTTGAAGAATGCGGTCGGGGCATGACGAAGAGAATTTCAATGTTTGGCTGGCACCTCGGTAATAGAGCGGCGGGAAACTGCTTAGGAAACTGTGCTGTACTGTATTATTGCATTTTGACCGGAATCTGTGTATTGTCTGTCAGGCACAAAGACCGGTCGCAGTGGGGCTATAATTGTGATACAGTAAGTGTAGATAAGGGGCCTCTCCTGGCGTTAAAGCCATGGGGTTATGGCTCCAAACGGGTGGATGTCGGTCAAATTTTCGTACTGTATATACGACAGGGGCCGGCACCGCTGAGCCCCTTCGCTTACGGCGGGGCCCGATAAGTGGTATGGTATGTCCTCTCTCTTCCGCGAAGTATCTCCTCGAAGATCAACGTTCAACGTGTTCGACAACGACGCATGCGCTGACGTCATGCTGTATCGCTTGTTGCCGTCGTCGTTTACATTCTCACGATCGTTTGTTTATAAGTGACCGGCTGGGAAGCCGAAGTCGGCGACGGGCCTCTTACATAGCGTTCCGTCGGAAGCTGCGGTGCAAGGCCTGTGAGGAACCGGAATAAAGACTGGCTTTCCTCTGACTACCATCTTCCCCAGCTGAACGCTCGTTGCTAAAGATCTCTGGAACAATGGCTTCATTTCTCGACTATTTTCATGTGGATCGCTTCACTGCTGCCGCCATGGCAATCTCGACAGGAGTGTACTTGCTCTATATTGTCGTGGGCAAAGTTCGCGCGTACCTCTCCGCCCCTATTCGAGACCTCCCCGGTCCCAAGTCGATCAATTGGTTAACTGGGAGTTTCCCAAGGCACGTTTGGGAGCCAGATGCCCATGATCATCAGTTAGAGTGGATTCGTCAATATGGACATAACTTCAGGTACTATGGAATGTTCAATGTACGTCGCCAACGCCAACACTAGCAGGGTCCTCTCATTCGTCGCAGATGGTCAGAGTCGTTACAATGGACCCTCAAGCCTTGAATTACATCCTCAATGCTCCTGAGTTTGAAAAGTCAGATGACGCGCGCCTTTTATTGGGAGACGCCTTTGGAAAAGGTTGGCACGCACTCGTTTTTATTTAAGTAATTCATAGCTGCATCGTTGTTCTAGGCTTGTTATTTGTCGAAGGTATTGTTGTACGACCGTATACCTTGTCATCGTTAGTGACAAGTGCTCGCCCTCTTCAGGTCTGAAGCACAGGCAACAGGTAGCTCAATTTACCCGCTCTCATTGATACCATCGGACTGATCCTGTGACCAAAGCGAAAAATTATAGTTTGTCTTGCAAAATGTTTGGAGTTTCTTTGCTTATCCCATCAAAACAGAGCCCCGCGTTTGGCCTTCCCCAGATCAAGGAGTTCTCACAACTTTTTGTTGAAAAGGCCAACGAGGTGTTCTATTCCCCCAATATATCCTCTCAAGTTGTTCAATAGTTCCTTTCCAGCTCCGGGATGCCCTGATAACAGAAACAACTCATGCACCCGATGGATCGCTTAGATTGGACGCATTTCTCTGGTTGAATAAGATCACTCTGGATATCATAGGCCAAGCAGGTTCGAGATACCATTTACAAACATCCTCAGAATAAAAATGAATTCTGCCAGGCTTCAATCATTCATTCGGCTCACTTCACCAGAAAGGGCCTCATGAACTGACTGAGGGGTTTCGCAAATCCATGGCATTCGATCCATTCTCTCTCAGGTTCATGATTACGTCCTTGTTTCCACCTTCCCGGCTCATCGTATGTTGTCCCTTCAAATCAACAAAACGATTCTTTGACATGTGATCAGCCTACGGAGCGTTCCCGGTCGTTCTCTAGCACGATTAAAGCCATTCGAGCCATTGGAATGGCTCTGATCTCCCAGAAGAAGTCCGAAATACTTGCTGGTGCTGATGTTGATGCAAAGGGCGGCGTTGAGAAGAAGAACATTCAGGGCCGCGATTTACTCAGCCTGCTCATCAAAGCGAACATGGCTTCGGATATTCCAGACAGCGCGCGGATGAGTGACGAAGATATCTTGGCGCGTGAGTTCCGCATATGTCGATCGTCACAGTGATAATGACAACTCCGATTCCGAAGAGGTCCCAACCTTCCTCCTTGCTGGGCACGAGACAACGAGGTATCTGTAATTCGTTGAGAACCAGAGTGTCTGCTCATGCGTGGTCTTTAGCACGGCTGTCATTTGGGGCCTATATGCCCTAGGGTGCAATCCCGCAGTGCATGCCAAGTTGAACGCAGAGGCTCGCGCATTTCGCACTGACACTCCGACCATGGATGAACTCAATGGGAT
>QFDV01000846.1:0-16852 GCA_003315845.1 Lactarius trivialis
ATGGGGTGGGCGGGGTACGCAGAGAATTGGGACGGGGGCGGGAAGCAACCAAATAGAAGAAGATCGCAAGCGACAGCACACTACTTTTTTGCCCTCCCTCCTTCACTGGATGGAGCAGTTGCTGCCGCTCGAAGCTTTGGACGAATCGCCATGCCCGCGTCTCGTCATCGTCGTCATCCTGTGCGGCTTCTTATCCCCCGTCGGTGGAGCAGTATCCGGCACTGTGACCCATGAGGCATCCGGGTCGGCAATCGCAATGGCAGCATCAACGTCGACGAACGATGAAGACGTTGTCGCAGCGTACGGAGCGACGCGCGCCGCGCGGCTCGCAGATGACGCGTCATTACTATTCCCTGTCGCTGAGACGGCCGTCGCCACCTGTAAACTGCGCAAGCTGTTCGATCGTGGCGATTGCGACGCTGGTGACGGCGGAGAATTTACGCACGACGAGCTGATGCTCGAAATCGACTGAGGGGGTTCTCTCAGGTGCGAATTCGTTTGTTGCGGTTCTCGCTGGGGTGTGTGGATGATGTTACCCTCCGGTATCACGCTGGTTGCTTTGGCTTGAGACCGAGACTGAGGGGGTGTGGCGGCAGCAGGTGAGACAGATGAGTTGGAGTGTGTCGGGTCCGACGTGAGGGAGGCAAGCAAACGCTTAACCGGCGAGAGGACTTTATACGCGACCGGCGGATGTAGGGACGACGTTGGAGAAAGCTGAGGTGAGTTCGTGCGCTCCCGTTCCCGCTGGTCACGGTCACGGTCGAGGCTGCCTAGAGACGATGTTGCGCTCGCAGGATGGTTGTGCGGCAAGCATGTGGCGTACATGAGAAGTGTCGAGCGAAGGTCGCAAATTAGCGGGGCGCGGCCTGCGCACTTGGAGTGTGCAATGAGGCTGCAGTGTGTACACAGCACCGCACCCTTTTTCGCTGACTTCGTGCATACTCGACAGTTGACGGCTACAAAAACAATCATCTCTCGTGTCAAGCTCACGTCCACTGACAGGGGGGAACGCACGCTTGCTAAAGGTCGTCTTGATAAAGGTATGTTCGCTTATTTCAAACGGGTCAGCTTCGGTTTGCAGAACGTCGGGGATTGGTGATGCACTGCCGCGATGACCTGGCGAGCTGGACAGCATTGCCACGTCACCGTCAAAGCGTTGGTCTGCATACTGGGGAACCGGGGAATCAGGCTCAAGATTTGCCCTCAAGTGTCGTGCCACGCCGTTTGTTTGCAGGTCCGCGCCCACCCGTCGAAGGAAAGGAATGCTATCTTGCGGCCGCAACTCCTTCGCAAAATCCGCAAATTTAGCCTTTCCTTTAGTCACAACTAGCACTCGTCAAACTCACCTTGTGCAGGCCCCAGTGGATCTTCAGCCACTCATGCTCACACAGTTCTTCTGCGCTGGGTCGCATCGTCGGGTCCTTGTGAAAACACTCCTTGAGGAACGCGACAAGCGGACCAGAAAAGCGTTCAGGAATCGGCGGGCACTCGTCTTCGACTATCCGGAACATCACTGTGCCGTTTCCTTTGTGTCAGCGATTGGGAAAAACCGACATAACACCAGTCCATTCACCTGACATGGCATTCCTGATTTCCCCATATGGCGGGAGTCCCGTCAGTAACTCGATAACCGTGCATCCAAGCGACCAAATGTCCGACTTGGTCGTCGCTCCCTCGAGCTCAATGATTTCAGGAGCCATCCAGTTCGGCGTGCCCGCGACGTCCTTGATATGATCGTGCTCCATGGCGCGCAAGTTGAGCGAGACGCCAAAGTCCGATAGCTTTACGTTCCCGTTCTTCGTCGTGAGAATGTTCGCCGCCTTGAGGTCGCAGTGCACAACGTCGCTGCGATGCAGGTAGACCAACCCCTCAAGGATCTTGAGCACGTAGCTCGCCACCAGCCTCTCGTTCGGCGTGCCGAACGCCTTGAGATTCTGCCCGAGGGCGCCGTTTTCGGCGTACCTGCAAGTACGCACATGATGCACAGCCGCACCCAAAGTCAGTATCTGCCAAGTACAAAACAGAACGTGCAGCAGCAAGCAAGCAGGCAGGCACAGCACCGTAAATAGAGGAGGAAGGGGAAAACGCACTCGAGTACAATGCTGAGAGTGTTCTCGTCCCGGGCCATTCCTTCGTACTTGACAATGCTGGGGTGCGACAACCGTTTGACCAGGTCGACTTCCCGCATAAGTTGCGCGATTTCCTCCTCCCTGAGGCCTTCAAGCCCGATCCGCTTCACAGCGACCATCTGCCCGGTGTTCAAGTTGAGCGCGCGATACACAGTGCCAAACTGTCCGCGTCCAATGCAATTGCCAAGTTGCTAAAGAACAGGCGGATCACCGATTAGATATCAGGATCCCGCAGATGGTGGACAGCTTACGAAGTGCGTTAGTGACTTTCCCTCCTCCCTTACGACCAGCGTCCGCCGTGACGCACTTCTTTCCGTCACATCCCGCGCCATCAGACCGCTTGCGCCTGTCTGCTCGCCCGATGCGACGCCAAAGTTGACCATGCTTTGATCTAAAGGACCTTCGAGTAAGAGCGACGAGATGGCCTTTGTGCGTCTATGGCGTATCATTGCTGACGATGTGGAGACTTCGTGCTGAGGTTGTTGCTGGGGAAGATGAGGAGGGCCGGGGGAAAGTGCACGGAGACGGATGGGGGTACTTGGAGACGAAGTACGCAGAAGGGCAGGGGAAGGTGATCGGCGATCCATGGACGATTGTTTGATGGGGTTAGAAGAGGGTACTGCGACCGGACGCAGCAGGCGTACACGGCGCGGGTACAAGACATTCTTGCGACTCTTGCGCGAGTTTATCGAGGTGACGGAGTAAGGAAACGACATATTTGAGGACTGCGTAGAGCTTGAGTTGATTGTTGAATGTGACAATAACGACGTGTTCGCAGTGTAGTATGACAGAAGCGATGAAGTTGTAGAGAGGGACGACCCCTTCGCAGTCCCCAGGGGCAGGGATGGGTCCCTCCAGTTGCTGTATGACGAGAGGGGCGAAATCCCCAGAGACCTGTCCATCCAGTTATCCGATAGCGGGATGGGCGACCCCTTCCCAGTCACCAGGGACGCCTTCCCGTTTTTGATGGAGATGTACGGCTCTGGCTCTGGCTTAGAACGAATGGCAGAGTACTGCGAGGCCGAAGTTGAGCGCGCCTGGGGTTTGAGGTCCATAATGCGCGCTACAAGCGACGCATTCCGTTCGGACGGCTCTGTCGATGGCGCAATGCCCTTACCGTCAGGCTCACGCTGGATTCGCTTGTTTGTAGATAAGGACTGGGCCGACGGAGAATGGCCATCCTCTCGTTGCTGCTCCTCCCATTGTTGCTCTTGCTCTTCGTCCTCGTCTTCCACACTAAGCATTAGATCAAGTGCAGGAGGGAGCGTGCCATCGGGATCGTCGTGACCGGGAACGGGGTCCACAGAGGCGTTTTGAGAGTTGGCACGAAGAACGGGTGGCTGACGGGACGAGCGAACGACGGCGGAGGCCGGACGGGCAGAGGGACAACGAGAAGCTGGAGCGGAAGCCAGTAGGTAGCCGGATACAGACGTGGTGGAAACTTGGGGATGTGTATGTGTATGTGTTGTGGGTTGCGACGCTCCCATGAGCGTGGGCAAATCACGGATCCAGACACCGAACTCGCGGGCACCAATGCGCTGTGAATCGTCGGTGGGATCGTTGAGGATGCACAATATGTTCTCGACAAGAAAATTAGCAACAGGAAAGGTCATGCCGGCGAATTGCCGCATCAAAAAATCAGTCGGATTCAAAGTGTACAGATTGAAAGAAAGGCATTCGTCCGTTGTCGTGTCGTCCGTTGCCGTGTCCATCCAGGGATTGTAGTGATAAAGCCTACAGGCGATAAGACAGGTGAGTGATGATCTGAGCCCGGAGAAGCAAAGAGAAGGAAACGAATGAAGACGATGCTTGACGGTAGGTAACGTACATGTTGATGAGGACAATCCCGAGAGACCACACATCCGCAGCACGGGGCTTGTATATCGGGGCCAGGTTGTTTCTGCACTCTATGAAGGGAAATGAGATAACCCTGCCGTGAGAAAGCGAGGCAAAGCGAGTGAATAATAGAGTTCGTACCGAAGCTCATGTACGGGGCGCTTCCGCAATTCATGTCAGATGAGACAGGGCCGCAAGTAGAGAGACCAAAGTCGAAAAGCTTGACGACGACTTTGCGCTCGCGAATACCATCCTGATTGAGTATCCACCTGTCAGTGACGATGAAATTGTCCGGCTTGATATCGCGATGGAAGACAGAAGCGCCGTGGCAGGTGGCCACGGCGTCACACATTTGGGCGAACATAGAAGCGATCAGACGGAGACGGGTGTAAGACAGTAACTGCGATGAGAGAAGGCCAGGGGTGCGGGGAGTGCGGATCGGAGGCGGATCGGAGGCAGGATCGACGTCGTAATAATCACGGGCCTGCTCTAGAAAGTAGAACAGATCTTGACCGGGAACAAATTCGTCGAGAATGAGAAGGAGAAAGGCTGAAGTTTCCAATATGCGATGCAAAGTGACAATGTTGGGGTGCACAGGAATTGATTGATGAGTCGTCGCCTAAATGTCGTCAGAGAAGGTGTTTTTTTAGAACCTAAACCAAGTAGTCACGGAACGTACCTCTGTGAGCTGTGCAACGAGTTCTTCTTCACCAAGGTCGGCCTTGGATAAGAGCTTGATAGCATATTCGTGGCCATACTCAGTCAGAGGAAGCCGAGATGCGGAGGTATTAAGCGATTCGAGGCAACCCCCAGGAGCGATATGATTATCTTCGGGAGGTAGAGAACGGCGTATAACCTCGCGGGCAAGATAGACGGCGTAGATACCGGTACCCAATGTACGAACGATTTCGAACTCCTTCGCTGGTTCTTGATGGTCTGCGGCAGGAACGTGCTCGGCAGAGCGGTTAGCGACAAGACGGAGAGGCTCGTATTGGAGAAGAATTCCCTCGCCAACAATGTCACCGCGAGAAAGGACGGAAGAGCGCTCCTTGTAGGGGGAAGGGGGCCGGGGGAAGTCGTTAGGATGATAGGGTAGACCACTTGAGGAAGGGTAGAGCAGTGAGGAGAGCGAGGGCAACGGGGAAAAGTACTGCAACATGAGCTAAGAGACGGAAGGATCACCGCCGAGGGCTTGCTCAAGAGGATAACTTAGGAATGCGAGGCGGTGTGGCTGTTCCGTATTGTTCTGTGCAGTCGGCGCATTGCAATGATTAGAAGCCATCTCGTACACTACAGATCGATGCTTACTGACTGCAGGATACGGGGGTTCGTGGGTCAGGATGGGGAAAAGAAACCAAAACTTGGGATTGCGCTAGGCGATACATAAATCCACACAGCATAGCCAAAGCCAAAGCGACATTTTCAACGACATTTTCACAAACAGGGATAGATAACACTTATCATACACAAATATTTGGTTGACTGCCACAAAAGCGAAAAAAAGCCAATGTGAATCCTAATATGACCGGGCTCCTAGTACCACGGTATCTGCGCAGAAGCTCCAGCTCTAACGACCTGTCAGAGTCAGTCGGACAGCTCCGAGTCAGGCTGAGCGTGACACTGGATATGCCGTTTTCCCCTAGTACTTTGCTGCCGCCGTTTAAACCAGCGGCCACTGTCTCTCTCTCCCTTGGCTCGATATTCTATTTTGAAAGGTAACATCAACACACGATCAATACATCAACAGAGGTCTACTACCACTTCCTATTTCACATCGGCTCCAGGTGTATGATAATCCTATACAAAATTAGTTGGTTTCTTAATTATAAGCTTGAATCCTAGGATCGCCCGGCGTGTTCCATCCCCAATGTTGGCGGCGCCGGCGTCACTCATCAGTAGTCCCTCTACGCACCCGCGTGTGCAACACCCTGCTGGGAGCCGCATCTTCCCGCCGCCCGAATTCGGTCCACGGCGTGAATGTTCGCCCTCGCGGATACCATCACCGTCAGCGCAGACTTCTTGCCCCACGCCAGAGCAAATCTAAACGACCTCTGCTGCAAGCACACCTCATGCGGAAGGTGGGTTCGAGGTACCTTATCCTCCCTCCTCCGCCTCCGTCGGTGGAGATCAAGCACAAGTGCTTCCGAGGGGTCGAGTCCCTCTAGCCGTCCGGCACTCACCATCTCAGCCCCCACAGCCAGACGATAGTCTTGTTCCGCCGGCTGTCCAACCATTCTCCGGATTTTTTGTCTGTTCTCCGAGGTCATCCACTCGAGGCGTTCCTGGGGTCTCTGACTCGATGCATGTGTGATGCGTTGGCGAGTTCGCCTCCATGACGGCCCGCGCTGACATTCAGCTCATCGAACCTGCCCGTCCAGTCCGAGATCGAGATCGCCTATGAGCGCTTTGATTCCTACTGGAACGACAGAGGACTCAGCGGCCGATCTGGCCTGTAAGCCCTTCCTGGGGTTCACCTTGAGTGGGTGCGTGACGAAGGTTTCTTAATCACCAAAGGGCGAGGGGACATTTTGCTCAATGGGATGAGTGACGGCAGTTCACTGTATGGGACGCATGCTCGTGCTGGGGGGCGACGGCTCTCCTTTCTACTGATGCCGCTTCTTGTTTGCGACGGAGTGCGAGGTAGCATCACCGGAGGTACTGTTTTCTTTTTTTTTTGGAAAGCACTTTATGTAGCACACGTGAACCTGGACCGCGATCCGGGGGGAGAGAATGTGGGGAAAATGCATTTAGTATGCCATCGAGGCCTCATTGAACAATACAGTAGAAAATAATATTTCACCACCCATTTCACCTTGCAATTTACACCCTCTTTCACTCATAGATTTTTACTCATGGAAGACGGTATAAGACGATGCAAAATTCTGCGAGAAAAGCTATGCTTCCCACTATCATTGTGACTCCGGGTGCTGGCACTCCTGGTGTGGCCATTCGCGGACCCGGCTCCGCTCTCGGCTTCAGAACCCAAGCTACGCTTCCCGTGACTCCGGGTACTGGGACTCCGGGTGTGGCTATTCACGGACCCCGCCTCAACCTCGGTTCCTGAACCCAAGCTACGCTTCCCGCTATCATTGTGGCTCCGGGTGCTGGGAGTCCGGGTGTGGCCATTCGCGGAGCCCGGATCACCCTCGGCTTCTGAACCCTCTTCCACCGTAATCAAAGATATCGACTGGGCGGCTCCCTCGTGTGGATGAATCACGGGTGATATACTTATCGGATGGAGAAACATTCCTTCGTCTTGCCCCAAGAACCTGTTCAATCGTGTCTGGGTCTGTGCGAGGTTCTGATCTAGCTTCTTGCGGTATTGCTCCATTGTTAGACCTTTGGAAACTAATAACTCCAGTTGAGCCGTGCGAAAATGGTCTCCAAGAACCCCGTCCTTGGCAGCGGCAGGCTTGATCTTGATTATATTCAGTGCTCCCTTTGTCACATAGATAGTCAGCAGTTTCCCACGATGCACGATCGGGGTTACTAGAGTACCTCGAAAGCATCCATTACAGAACAAAGCGCACGGAGCACACTAGAAAACCGTTCAAGTGCCACGGCTCTAGCGGAGGGCACATTGAGACCCGCTTCATTTAACTTTCGGACCGCTGGCATGAGGGAGAAAGCCCCCAACTTGAAAAGGATATCTTTAAAGGTCCTGTTCAATTGGTGAGTACGATTATCAGTGGCCACGTAGTCGATGCTTACGTATGCATGAGCTTGCTGGGACCTTCCAGCTCCTCGCCACTAACGGCATCTTTGAGGAGAACTTCATGAGTCAACGCGATAAATAACTCGGAACAGCAGAGGCTTTCTTCGTCGGTCTGAATAGGCACATGTTGCGAAAAATCTCGATGGAGCCCCAATGATTGGAGGAGCACTCTTCCCGCGGGCATTAGACGAGTCTCTGCGTGCGGCAACAAGGTCGTACAAAGGAAACAGATGTGCCAGATTAGGGTCTATGTTGAGAGCAGGAACATCTGTATTCAGCAAGAGTAACAAACGGCAACTAAAAAGAAACACACGCGGGGTGAAAGGGTGTGTTCTAACGGTACTGCGACCGGCAGCGGAGGATGCACACGGCGCGGGTACAAGACATTCTTGCGACTCTTGCGCGAGTTTATCGAGGTGACCGAGTAAGGGGACGAAACATTTGAGGACCGCGTAGACATTGAGTACGTTGTTGAATACGACAATCGCGACGTACTCGCAGTGTAGTATGATTGAAGTGATGAAGTTGTCGATCGTCGGGACGGGTTCCTCCAGGTATTGGATGACAAGACGTACGGATCTGGCTCAGAACGAAGGAAAGAGTACTGCGAGGAGGAGGTTTCTATCGGCGTCATGCCCTTATCATTCGAACCAAACTTGAGTCGCTCGGTCGTAGAAAGGGACCGAACATACGAAGAGTGGCTATCCTCCCCTTGCTGCTCCTCACGCTGTTGCCCTTGCTCTTTGTCCTCGTCTTCCTCATTAAGCACGAGGTCGAGTGTAGGAGGGAGCATGCCGTCGTCGTCGAGAACAGGGTCCACAGGGGCATTTTTTTGAGGAATAGAACGAAGAACCGGTGGCCGGCGAGGCGAGCGACCAGCGGGAGAAGTCGGACGAGAAGATGGACGACGGGAAGCTGGAGCGGTGACGCGTGGGTGGCCAGATACAGGCGACGTGGAGGGAACACGGGAATGTGTATGCATATGTATTGTTGGTTGGGACGCCCCCATGAGCGTGGGCAAATCACGGATCCAGACGCCAAACTCGCGAGCACCAATGCGCTGTGAATCGTCGGTGGGATTGTCGAGGATGCAGAATACGTTCGCGACAAGAAAATTAGCAACAGGTAGAGTCATACCAGAGAATCGCCGCATCAAAAAATCCGTCGGATCTGAAAGATACAGGTGGAAAGAATCGGATTTTCCCATTGCCGTATCCAACCAGGGATTGTAGTTATAAAGCCTGCGAGCGATAATACAGGTGAGCAACGAACTGAGTCCCGAGAAGCAAAGAGATGAAGACGATGCATGACGGTACGTAACGTACATGTTGATGAGGGTAATGCCAAGAGACCACACATCCGCAGCACGGGGCTTGTATATCGGGGCCAAGTTGTTTCTGCACTCTGTGAAGGGAGAGGAGATAACCCGGCCGTGAGAAAGCCAAAGAAAGAGGCAAAACAAGTGAAGAATAGGATTCGTACCGAAGCTCATGTACGGGGCGCTTCCGCAATCCATGTCAGATGAGACGGGGTCACGAGTGGAGAGACCAAAGTTGGAAAGCTTGACGACGACTGTGCGTTCGCGGATACCATCCGTCCACGGACTCCACCCATCAGTGACGATGAAATTTTCCGGCTTGATATCGCGATGGAAGACAGAAGCGTCGTGGCAGGTGGCCACGGCGTCACACATTTGGGCGAACATAGAAGCAATCAGACGGAGACGGGTGTAAGACAGTAACTGCGATGAGAGAAGGCCAGGGGTACGGGGAGTGCGGATCAATGGCTGATCGGAGGCAGGATCGACATCGCGAGCCTGCTCCATATAGTAGAGTAGATCTTGACCGGATACAAAATCGAGAAGAAGAAGGAGAAACGCCGAAGTTTCCAATGTGCGATGCAAGGTGACAATGTTGGGGTGCACAGGAATTGACTGACGAGTCGTCACCTAAATGTCGTCAGGGAAGGAGAACCTGAACTAAGCTGAGTGTTACAGAACGTACCTCTGTCAGCTGTGCATCGAGTTCTACTTCACCAAGGTCGGCCTTGGACAAGAGCTTGATAGCGTATTCGCGGCCATACTCAGTCGGAGTAAACCGAGATGCGGAGGTATTAAGCAATTCGAGGCAACCTCCAGGAGCGATATGATCATCTTCGGAAGGTAGAGAACGGCAAAGAACCTCGCGGACAAGATAGACGACGGCGTAGGTACCGGTACTTAATTTCCGAACGACTTCGAATTCATTTTGATGGTCTGCGGCGGGAACGTACTCGGGAGAACGAGTAGCGATAAGACGGAGAGGCTCCCCTTGGAGAGGAATTCCCTCTCCAACAATGTCACCGTGGGAAAGGACATCCTCGATAAGGGAGGAGATGGAAGTTTGCTCGTTGGAGGTGGGAAGGGGCCGGGGGAAGTCGTTGGAATGAGAGGAAGGATAGGGTAGACGACTTGAGGAAGGGTGGAGTGAAGAGAGGAGGGAGGGTAACGGGGAAGGGTACTGTAACATGAGCTAAGGGACGAGGGAGGAAAGATAACCGCCGACGACTTGCTCGAGAAGAGAGGAACGCGAGGTGGTGTGGCTGTTCTGGTGGTGTAAGGCGCAACATCCTGCCAGGGGTAGGCGCCGGTGGGCTCCTGCAGAAAGTCTCTCGAGCCTGGGAGAAGATATATTACACAGTACATAAACATAAAAGTTCTGTGTAGCCGACGCATTGCGATGATCAGAAGCCATCATGTACAAATTGATGCTTACTGACTGGAGGTTCGTGGGTCAGATTGTAGGAGTAAGGCACAAAACTAAACGGTACTAAGTTCGACTGAAACTTGCTTGTTTTGGACATAAGTCGCGTTACTCGTCACGCATCACGTCACATTTAGTAGTAGTCGCTCGTAAATCTCGAACCAGACTCCAACCAAGTAACAATCACCATTGACTGAAGCACCGACAGTGAGTTGTCCCATGAAATGTCATTTGCTCTACAAATGTGTCATCACTGTTGTCTATTTTCATACGTGAGGATGTGTCTTCGCTTTCGTGTGATGCACAAACGTTTGTGTTGAAGAAAACAAACCCGAACAGAGTCTTTTTTGGGTTCACGACGTCAACAGAGGTCTGTTTCTACATGACGATCTCATTGGATTCTCGCCAGCATCGCAAATCAATGCTACGCGGATCTTCCCGGATAGGCTATCGCTCGGCGTGTTCCATCCCCAATGTTGGCGGCGCCGGCGTCACTCCGTGGCCCCTCTACCCACCTGCGTGCCCACACCCTGCTGAGAGCCGCATTCTCCCACCACGGCACACGGTGTGCATGTTCGCCCTCGCGGATAGCGTCTCCATCTGTGAAGACTTCTTTTCGCACGCCAGAGCAAAGCGAAACGTCCGCAAGCACACCTGGTGCGGTACGTGGGTCCGCAGAGGCACTATATCATACTCCGCCCGCGTCGGTGGAGATCAAGCACAAGCGGTTCCAAGGGGGACGCGCAAAGGTTGAGTCCTTTGCGCAAGCACCAAAAGCTCTGGTACTTGACACTGGCACGTGGAAGTGCGCCGGTAAGTCGCCAAAAATAGATGTCCGACATCATATCAGCCGCTGTGGGGGTAGCCTTACTGTAAGTGGATGTTATCTCTTGAATGCTGGGGCACCGGGCTCGCAGAGATACATTAAAGTGGACAGTCTCCCCATCGGTGCTTGATGCTTGTATGGTACCAATGGAGCCAGCCGACGGGGAGTCGTTATTTCTCCGACCTGGACTCCCCAGTCGGGAGATAGCATTGTTCCGCCGCCGGCCGTCTCTCCGAATTGCTCCACTTGAGAGGTTCCTGGGGTCTCGGATTCTACGGGTGCGCGTGGATGCGTTGGCGAGTTCGTCCCCATGACGGCCCGACTGGCATACAGCTCATCGAACATACTCGTCCAGTCCTTCGCAAAGAGATCCAGAGCGCCTTTGAGCGCCTTGATCCCTACTGGGACGACGGAGGACTCGGCAGCCGATCTGGCCTGTAAGCCCTTCCCGGATCTCGCCATGATTGGGTGCGCGGCGAAGGTTTCCAAAGGGTGAGAGGATGTTTCCTTCAATGGGATGCGTGACGGTAGTTCCGAGGCTCGCTGTGTGTGACGCAGTGGGACGAGGACTGCCGCGGGTAGGTGGACGCATGCTCGCGCTGGGGGGCGACGGATCTCCTTTTCACTGACGCCGCTAGTCATGGCCAGCTTCTTGTTTGCGACGATGCGTGAGGTAGCGTCTCCGGAAGTGCTGTTTTCCGATTTTATTTTTATTTCGTATCCAGCTTCATTTTGCATTTTTCAGCTGCCTGGATACTGGTAGACAAGTGCTATATAGCAGGCAGGAGATTTACCATCAGCCCTATGTTGTACACGTGGACCTGGACCGGGATCCGGGGGCGGGGTTCAGTGTGGAACATGGGTGCTGCGTGGTACGTGATAGTAGCCTACTATGCCATTGGGGCCCAAAGTGTTTCAATTATACTGTACAGCTCACTAGAAAGTATTCTACGACCTATTTCACCTTGTACATCACACCTCATTTTTACTCACTTTTACTCATAGATGGTATAAGACGATACAAAATTCTGCGAGAAAAGCTTCGCTTTACACCAAGCGTTCCACTATCATCGTGACTCTGGGTGCTGTGACTCCGCGTGCGGCCATTCGCGGAGCCCGCGGCTTTGGAACCCTCTCCCACCGTTACCATAGGTATCGACTGGGCGACTCCCATGTAATACGGATGAATCACGGGTGATATACTTGTCGGACGGAGAAGAGTTTCTTCGGCTCGCCCCAAGATGATGTTCAACTGTGTCTGAATCTGTGCGAGGTTCTGATCAAGCTTCTTGCGGTATTGCTCCATTGTTAGACCTTTGGAAGCCAATAACTCCAGGTGGGCCATGTCCGCAAGACGAACGGCAGGCTTGATCTTGATCGAATTCAGTGTCCCCTTTGTCACACGTATAGTCAGCAATTTCCCACCAGCACGGTCGGGTTACTAGAGTACCTCGAATGCATCCATTACAGAACAAAGTGCACGGAGCACACTGGAAAACCGTTCAAGTTCCAAGGCTCCAGTGGAAGGGGCTTTGAAACCTGCTTCATTTAACTTTCGGGTCGCTGGGAGTGCTCTATTGGTGGTGGACGAAACGACCAGAGAGAAAGCCCCTAACTTGAAAAGGATATCTATAAAAGTCCTGTTCAATTAATGATTACGGTTATCAGTGGCGGTCTAGTACAAGAGTCAATGCGTACGTATGCAGGAGCTTACTGGGACCATCCAGCTCCTTAGCACTAACAACATTTTTAAGGAGAATGTCATGGGTTAACGCGATAAATAATTCGAAACAGCAGAGTGTTTCTTCGTCAATCCGATTAGGCACAAGTGGCGAAAAATCTTCATGGATCCCCAATGCCTGGAGGAGCACTCTTCCCGCGAGCATTAGACGGGGCTCTGCGTGCGGAAACAAGGTCGTACAAAGGAACCGGACTTGCTGGATTAGGGCCTATGCGGAGAGCAGGGGCATATGTATTCAGCAAAAGTAACAAAAAAAAATCAAAAAGAAAACGTACGTCGGGTGGAAGAGAGTGTTCCGACGATATTGCGACCGGCAGAGGATGTACACGGCGGGGGTACAAGACATTCTTGCGACTATTGCGCGAGTTTATCGAGGTGACCGAGTAAGGGAACGACATACTTGAGGACGGCGTAGAGTTTGAGTTCGCCGTTGAATACGGCAATAGCGACGTATTCGCAGTGTAGTATGACTGAGGTGATGAAACTGTCGAGAGGGGCGAAATCACCAGGGACCGGGACCCGTCCCTCCAGTCGTCGTTTAGCGGGAGGGGCGACCCCTGCCCAGTCACCAGGGGTCGGGATGCGTTCCTCCCGGCGGTGCTGGGTAGCGAGACATACGGCTCTGGCTCAGAACGAAGGACAGAGTACTCCGTGGCAGAGGTTGGGTGCGTCGGTGGGCCGAGCTCACGTGCGCGCTTCTGAGGGGCCAACTCAAGTTCAGACGTCTGCTTCGACGTCATGCCCTTATCGTTAGTCGAAAGAAGGGACCGCTCAGACAGAGAATGGCCACCCTCCGCATGCTGTTGCTGGCGTTGTCGTTGTCGCCCTTCGTCCTCGCATTCCTCGAAGTGTGCCAAAGGGAGCGTGCCATTGCGAACGGCGGCGGAGGTCGGACGAAAAGATGGACGACGAGAAGATGGGGCGGAAACGAGTGGGTGGCCAGATACAGCGGACGTGGAGGGAACACGGGAATGTGTATGTGTTGCTGGTTGCGACGCCCCCATGAGCGTGGGCAAATCACGGATCCAGACGCCGAACTCTCGGGTACCGACGCGCTGTGAATCGTCGGTGGGATCGTCGAGGATGCAGAATACGTTCTCGATAAGAAAACTAGCAACAGGTTGAGTCATACCAGCGAATCGCTGCATCAAAAAATTGGTCGGATTTGAAAGATACAGGTGGAAAGAAGGGCATTCGTCTGTTGCCGTGTCCATCCAGGGATTGGAGTGATAAAGCCTGTAGGCGATGATACATGTGAGCGACGATCCGATCCCCGATGAGCAAAGAAAATAATAATGAAGACGATGCATGACGGTGGGTAACGTACATGTTGATGAGGACGATCCCGAGAGACCATACATCTGCGGCACGGGGCTTGTATACCGGGGCCAGGTTGTTCCTGCACTCTGTGAAAGGAGAGGAGATTAGCCGGCGAGGCAAAGCGAGTAAAGAATCGGGGCGTACCGAAGCTCATGTACGGGACGCTTCCGCAATCCATGTCAGATGAGACGGCGTCACGAGTGGAGAGACCAAAGTTGGAAAGCTTGACGACGGCTTTGCGCTCGCGGATACCATCCTGATTGGGCGTCCACTCGTCAGTGACGACGAAATTGTCCGGCTTGATATCGCGATGGAAGACAGAAACGTCGTGGCAGGTGGCCACGGCGTCACACATTTGGGCGAACATAGAAGCGATCAGAAGGAGACGGGTGGGGGGAGTGCACGGATCGGAGGCAGGATCGACATCGTAATAATAGCGGGCCCGGTCCAGAAAGAAGAACAGATCTTGACCGGGAATATATTTCTCGAGAAGGTGAAGGAGAAACGCTGGAGTTTCCAATATGCGATGCAAGGTGACAATGTTGGGGTGCGCAGGAATTGACTGATGTGTCGTCGCCTAAATATCGTCAGAGAAGGTGTTTTTGTGGAGAACCTACTAAACCGAGTAGTTACGGAACGTACTTCTGTGAGCTGTGCAACGAGTTCTTCTTCATCAAGGTCGGCCTTAGATAAGAGCTTGATAACGTATTCGCGGCCGTACTCGGCCGGAGGAGACCGAGATGCGGAGGCATTACTATCCAAATCGAGGCGACCTCCGGAAGTGATAGAATCATCCTTGGATGGTGGCGAAGGGCAAAGAACCTCGCGTACAAGATAGACAACGGCGTAGATACCGGTACCCAATGTACGAACGACTTCGAACGACTTCGCTGGTTCTTGATAGTCTGTGTGTTCGGCAGAGCGGTTAGCGACCAGACGGAGAGGCTCGTCTCGGAGAAGAATTCCCTCGCCAACAATGTCACCGCGGGAAAGGACGGAAGAGCGTTCCTTGTAGGGGGAAGGGGGCCGGGGGAAGTCGTTAGGATGATAGGGTAGACAACTTGAGATAGGGTAGAGCGGGGAGGAGAGCGAGGGCAATGGGGAACGGTACTGCAACCGTGACATGAGCCAAGCGACGGAAAAATAACCGCCGAGGACTTTCTCAAGAGGAGAGGAACGCGAGTTAGTATGGCTGTTCTGTGTAGTCGGCGCATTGGAATGATCAGAGAAGCCATCTTGTACACCACAAATCGATGCTTACTGACCGCAGGATACGGTGCTTCGTGGGTCAGATAACAAATGGGGGGGAACCTAAACCTGACAGGCCTGACATTGCGCTAGATATGGCCATAAAACCTCAGAGCATAGCCAAAGCCAAAGCCAAAGCAAGCAAAGTAAGTTGCATGATAACACCTATCAGACTCAGGCTCCCCGTCGCGCGTCACCTCTCGAGATCCCACGGATGGTCTACAACCAACTGCACCAAAACTCCCTACCACGCCATATATCCCTCCAAAAACGTCCACCGCTTGCTAACTTTCTTACAGAAGAGTGGAGCACTCTCACGCACTCTCCTGAACCCGGCCCGCCCCCTGATTTACCACCCGAACCCGATTACCGTAAAAGAGATTATATAGACCGGTACGAGGGCGCACTATTAGGCCACGTGTCCCACGCGCGCTGCCCGAATTCGGCACCTCAGGGAAAACATCATGTGTCCCACGCCAGAGCAAAACGAAACGTCCTCTACCGCAAGTACACTATATCCTACTCTGCCCGCGTGGGTGGAGCACGAGCGCTTCCAAGTGAGACGCGCAAAAGTTGAGTCCGTTGTGCAGCACTAAAAGCTCTGGTACCTGACACTAGTACGCGGAAGTGCGTCGGTAAGTCGCCAAAAATTGATGATCCCTTTGCTGCTGGCGCACCAGACTCGCAGTAGATACATCAACGTGGACAGTCTCCCCATCGGTGGCGATGGATCCGGCCGACGTCAGCGGGGTAGCCGATATCTCTCCGACCTGGACTCCGCTGTCGGACAATACTGTAGCCTTGTTCCGCCGCCGGCCGTCCTACCATTCTCCAAATTGCTTGTCTGTTCTCCGAGGCCATCCACTAGAGGAGTCCTGCGGTCTCTGATTTTACGATGGATGGGCGTGGATGCGTTGGCGAGTTCGCCCCCATGACTGCCCGCTCTGATATACAACTCATCGAACATGCCCGTCCATTCCTTCGCAAAAAGATCTAGATTGCCTTTGAATGCCTTGATCCCCCATGGGACGACAGAGGACTCAGCAGCCGATCTAGCCTGCTCTTCCCGGGCCCCGCCATGGGTGGGTGCGCGGCGAAGGTTTCTTCTTAATTACCAAAGTACGAGGAGACATTTCGCTCGATGAGATGCGTGATGGATGGGACACAGTGGATCGACGACCGCTGCAGCTGCTGCCGCAGGTAGGAGGACGCATGTTCCTGCAGGGGAGCGACGATTCTCCTTTCCACTGACGCCGCAGCCTGCAGTGCATGGTCAGCTTGTTCGCAACGGGGTGC